>JAPYYJ010000961.1:0-14869 GCA_028533885.1 Nasua narica
TGGGATCTGGGAGATGCTAAGTTCTAAGTCCGTGTTTCCACAAACACCAAGTGCTATCAGAGCATCATCCTGGTCGTCACTTCTGTACCAGGGCTCTTCCATGGAGTTCCACGAGTTACCTTCTAATAACTGCGGCTTCACAATGGTTCCTCAACCGAAATAACTGCATTTTTAAAAGCAAAAGAAGAAGAGTAATCTGTGTGTGTGCTTTTTACACCAGTTGCCTGAGTTAAGAGAGAAATCAAGAGAACAATTTGGAAACATTTACACCGGCAAACACAGAGCCTATGAAGGTAAAACATTTTTTAAAAAAATATTTTGAGCAGGCCTATCTTAGCTGCCAAAAAAAAAAAAAAAAAAAAAAAAACCTGCCAAGAAACTGTTTCAAAATGCTTGGATTGTTCCGCCTTTTTTTTCCCCCTCCCAACTGTTTCCACCAGGCAGTAAATAAAATCCCAGAGTCCTTGGGCAACAGTCTATCTTCCTGCATAGAACGGAGAGCAGGAGCAGAAGAATATGGAGGGGAAAGAGGGGCAAGCCAAAAACGTTTGCATTTAACCATCTTAACTGCTGTAAACCAAATATTTGATTTTGCTCACTTATTTCCCTTTGAAAATACATGCACATGAAACAAAGGTTTGATTCAAATATTTGAGGGCCTGGTGAGAACCTTATGAGCAAAACGCTAGTTTGTTGAAAGGTATGTTGCACGTTAAGAGAATGTCTGCTGGAACCGGTGTAGGTACCATGTGGTTTTCCAGTGCTCTGGATGCCCTATGGGGTGGTCTCTTTCTCTCACCCCTTACATTTCCTACCTTCCACCTGCGACAGGAATCAAGGAAATACAAAATCAGACGTGATAAATCCTCCCACTAAGACGGAGCAGTCTAGGTCTCAAAAGCAGCCCCATCAGGTGGGTCGAATTTATACAAGAGAGGACAGAATGCATGAGCAGCAAACGGGCCCACAGAGGGGAGAGAAGGGAGAAGGGTTTCAGAGTTTAGGGTCGTGGGAATGGGGGCTCTTCAGGGGTCATTCCTGCATGCAGAGAGCAACAGACATGGCGGGGTGGAAAATACTCGATCAAGTATTTCAACAAAAACTAAGGATAAATTACTTATGTTTCCCTTCAGCTACAACGCCACCCACGAACTCTCTCTCTGCTATTTATTCGTCTAAGGAAAACACTTTTATCCCATTGTTTGTATGAAATATAGATGAGGAGAGCATGGAGTCAAGAGTCAGAAGGAATAATCCAGAAGTCTTAAAGTCTGGAGCTGTCAACGCCTATTTGATAGGAGCCTACACTGTAATCCTAAGTCTTTTTTTTTTTTTTTTTTTTTTTGGTGCTTCAAAACAGTCTGTAAGGTTTATGGACTTCAAAAGCTCTTTTTTTTTTTTTTTTTTTAAAGGAGATAGAAGTTTATTGAATGCAACCCAAGGAAGCAGTGGGTCAGGACAGCAGAGGAGAGGCTGTTTGCCTACAAGTTCAAGTGCTAATAGACAAGACTCTCTTTTCCATGAATTTGCTTAAAACAACAACAACAACAAAAACGCCCATATTATCCAGGCATGCCATACACTGTGAGAGACAGAACCCAGTGAAGACTAGATCCTCTCCATGGGATAACTGGCAGGTGGGTAGGCTTTGGTGAGGGGAGTCTGAGTCCCACAGAATTGCACAACTAATCATGTATGTATGCACTTTTGTGTTTTTGGCAACTGAAGAGGTCAGTAATTTCACACATGCACACACACGGTACTATTACTAGTGCTTCAGATAACCTGCTACTTTAAGTCCCTTCCATTACAGAGGAGAAACCGGAGGTACGCTGAGAATGACCTCTGTCCGCAGTCACACGGCAAGGGGTGCCCCACACCTGGCCACTGTGGTTCCGGGGAGCTTGGGGTAGCATGAGGACTTCCTTCTCATGGCAAGAGGGGAGGGAGGCCCCATCAGGGCATGTCAGAATAAAGAATCACACTGCAAGTCAACATCCAAACAGCATCAAGGCAAGTTTGGAAAGCTTTCTCTGCCAGGACCCTGGAGCAGATTCAAAAGCGAGACTGGAGACTGAAAAATCCAGACCCGTGGAGACACAGACGGGGCGGAGACTCCGAACACAGCACTTCCTTCTGTAGCCAGTTAGGCTCCCGGGACCAGGGGCTCTTGCCACTTATTCCTATTTGTTTTCCCCGTCTGCTGTACACCCGGGGAAGAGCAATGGTTAGCTTCCACCTAGAAGCATCCACAGGCATTATTCATTCATTCGGCATTGATTAAATACCATATGCCCAAAATGCAAAGATGAAAAAATGAAGACGACGACAAGATGGAAGCAGGGATGAATGCAGAGACGGTCACATAGACAGCCCGGCGTAAGGATCCTAGCTCCCCTAGTCATTGGCTGAGTCTCCTCAGGCAGTTCTTTCTGCCTCTCAGTAAAACCAGGAGCGCTTAGAACACAAATGGGCTCTGTTTCTACTAGTGGCAACACAGTATCTATCCTGAAGGAGCTCACAGCCCAGAGAGCAGGACAAAGAACTGACTAGTTATCATCCCACAGGACCTGAGCTCTACCGCCAAGCACCCAGGGAGGAGTCCCCACCTTCCCCATCACTGCCAACAGGAGTCACGCATGATACCCACGCATGGACGGGGCACGGTACCGACCTCAATTCATACGGCTTCCAGGACAAGGAGGCTCCGTTAAAAGGGCTGCGACCCAGAGGTGCAGCAATCCCAGACAGTTACAAGGCACAACCTGAACGCCATGTGGCAAGCAGAGGTGCGTCTAGACTGAAGACAGCAAGCTTGACTCAAGCAGGCTTCTCCTCAGATCATACGTGCTAATCCCCGTCTGTACATCCCCATTCTGCCCCAGTGGCTAACAAAAGGGACCAAAACAGAATTCGCAAGGTAATCCTCTTTGAACCCCACTTCTTTTAGGAACAAGTACGTTCCCTGTCTTCACAGAGCTCTAAGAAATGGTAACTGAGTTATACTTCACTGATGCTTTGTTACTGTTGCAACTGAGAGTTAAGATCGGATTTCTCTCTAGTACTTAGCTGGAAGTACCACCATCATCTAGACCGTTCCTTTCAACATGGCAAAGATCCTTAGCAGCATAGCTTGACCTATTCTGGCCCCAACATGCTTTAGCTATAACTGCGAACAAGTCACTTAATCCTGCCTCAGTTTCCTTAACTCTTAAAATGGGGATCATAATAGTAGCTACCTAATGGCTTTGCAATCAGGACAAAACGGTCATTCATGAGGAGCATTTTTGCACTGTACTCAGTGTCTCCTACTTTCACATCAAACTATAATTGATATAGCACTCGGGAGCTGAACACAATATCACAAGCATGAAATAGATTTATCATACATCAGAACCCCTTTTGGTGAAACATCAGACCACCCAAGACAATGCCTGGTACCCTACCAAGTGAGTGATATGTCATGAAACATCCAGGAAAAAGATCAACTTTGAAGACAATGATAATAAAAAAAGAATATCTTCAGAGTCTTTTCCCCTCCATATAATTTCTCAAACATGATACATTGCACAACTTATCTAAATAAGAAAACAAAACAATGGAATTACTCAAATTTTCCAACTTACTTCTCTTACCTTGGAAAGTCGTAATATTCTTCCATGGGGGAGGAGGGGACTTTTAATGTTAAAAAAAATTTTTTTTTTCAGATTTTAAATGCAGATTTTTAAGTAAACATGAAGCACATAAGGTCAATCAAGTTTAAGCTCAATCAACATCAAGTTGATCACATGCATTTTGATCTAATGTAATTTAATCAAACTTTTAACAAGTCAATAGTTCCAGTCTTCCGTCATGGTTGTTAACTGTATCAAGTAGCACTGTTTGCTGAGCTAAGCAAGGATTCATTATCTATATGTTTATTTTACTGTTTGGGAAGGAAATAACTTTCTGAGATATATGTTGACGAAAAAATCCAATACTTACAGATACTATTTTAGGTCTAGAATCAAAGTCTCACGAATTGAAAAAATTCATTTACATGCTATATATTAGCAGATTTTAGTTGGTAAGTAATACCTGGTCCAACACGGGATTCATACAGTGACACACACTTTTCATTTTGCTCAATATTTTTTTTTTACTTTTTTTTAAAAGATTTTATTTATGGGGAGCCTGGGTGGTTCAGTGGGTTAAAGCCTCTGCCTTTGGCTCAGGTCATGATCTCAGGGTCCTGGGATTGAGCCCCGCATCAGGCTCTCTGCTCAGCAGGGAGCCTGCTTCCCCCTCTCTCTCTGCCTGCCTCTGTGCCTACTTGTGATCTCTCTCCTGTCAAATAAATAAATAAAATCTTTAAAAAAAAAGATTTTATTTATTTGAGAGAGAGAGAGAGAGAGAGAGAGAGAGCATGAGCAGGGGTAGGGGCAGAGGGAGAAGGAGAAGCAGAACCCCCACTGAGCAGGCTGCAGGGCTCGATCCCAGGACTCAAAGATCATGGCCTGAGCCGAAAGTAGATGTTTAACTGACTAGGTGCCCCTATTTTGCTCAATATTTTAATATTATACTTTCGTAACTGATTAGGATAGGATTTCTTTTTTTTTTTTAAGATTTTACTTATTTATTTGACAGAGAGAGATCACAAGCAGGCAGAGAGGCAGGCAGAGAGAAAGAGAGGGAAGCAGGTTCCCCACTGAGCAGAGAGCCTGACTCGGGGCTTGATCCCAGGACCCTGAGATCATGGCCAGAGCTGAAGGCAGAGGCTTTAACCCACTGAGCCACCCAGGCACCCCAGGACAGGGTTTCTGAACCTCAGCACTATTGATGCTTTCTGCCAGATAATTTTTTTTTTTAAAGTAGGCTCCATGCGCAGCATGAAGCCCAAGGTGAGGCTTGAATTCATGACCCTGAGAGCAACACGTGAGCTGAGATCAAGAGTCAGATCCTTAATCAACTAAGCCACGCAGGCACCCCTATGCCAGGTAATTATTGTAGGGGCCTGTCTCATACACAGTAGGGTAGTTAGCAGCACCCCTAGCCTCTGGCCACAGGAGCCATAGTACCCTCCCCCAAATTATGAAATCAGCCACATCTTCGGTCATTGCCAGATATCCCTTGGCAGGGAGACAAGATTGCCATGGTTGAAAACCACGGACTTAAGACATGACTATTTCCTTCTCAGTTCTACCTGGAAAACACATAAGAGATCAAGCAGCAATCGTTTCAGGCTATTATTCTGTAACAAGGACGCTGCAACGGGTTCTTCAGACATCTCGCCCAGTCTCACGATCCTATTTCGTCCCCATTATAGAATAATATGGCCAGAGCAATCTTTCAAGTCCTGAAGCCCAAAATGTGCCCATTTTGTCATTCATTTATAATACCGTTATTTTTCAATGAGGTATTATTTTAAATGCTATATTCAAAGCACCATGATCACCATGAAGTAGCACACAAGGTGGGGGGGGGGGCACGCCTGGGTGGCTCAGTGGGTTAAAGCCTTTGCCTTTGGCTCAGGCCATGATCTCAGGGTCCTGGGATGGAGCCCCGAGTCAGGCTCTCTGCTCAGTGGGGAACCTGCTTCCCTCTCTCTCTCTCTGCCTCCCTCTCTGCCTTCTTGTGATATCTCTCTCTCTGTCAAATAAATGAATAAATAAATCTTAAAAAAAAAAAGTAGCACACAAGGATCTTCTTTTAATTTCACACGTCACCAATAAAAATCGACCTCATTTCTTATCCCTTTTATATACCCATTCAATAAATCACTCAACAAATACACATTAAGTTCCTACTTAGCACTGTTTGAGGCCAAGGAATTCAGCAACGAACAAAACTGACCGAGTGCTTGCTTTTGTGGAGCTCAAATCTAGTGAGGTATTTCCAAACAGAATGTATGTAACATGGGAAGGCATTGGCAAAGGCAAATCACAAATGTGCCTTAGGATTCCTGCTTCTAACTCCAATCTCCAAGAACCAATGAAAGATCTCTATTGTATTGTCCTGTAGAATGAAGGTAACTGCCTTAGCTAGCCTACTTGTAAAAGCTTTTATGCTTCATATGCCTGATATTATCCAGGAATTTTAACAAAGTGAATGCCTAAAGACTGAAATTTACTATTTTATTTTTATTTTTAAAAATATTTTATTTATGTATTTGAGAGAGAGAAAGAGAGAGGGAGAAAGCACAAGCGGGACGAGGGGCAGAGGGAGAAGCAGACTCTACACTGAGCAGGGAGCCCTATGCGGGGCTCGATCCCAGGACCCTGAGATCACGACCTTAGCCAAAGGCACATGCTTAAATAACTGAGTTACCCAGGTGCCCCTGAAATTTACTATTTTAACAACAAAAAATTTTAATTCATTTTGACTGTATTAGAATTTTCTGTGTACCAGACAAAAATGTTACCCAGGTGCCCCTGAAATTTACTATTTTAACAACAAAAAATTTTAATTCATTTTGACTGTATTAGAATTTTCTGTGTACCAGACAAAAATCACTCCAGGTTCTAAATTTGCACCCCTGCACCATCTACTCTCCCCACAAATCCCATCCAGTTTTTGAAGTTCTCTAACTTCATAATGTAGTAATCGGAACATTATGGTACAGCTTATAACGTCAACTCATTTCAATCCCTGCAAACTGGTGAAACCTACTTAAATTATTAAGGGAAAGAAAATTCTGTTTGGATAAATTCCGCTGACAGTTCATAAACGAAACTGTTTTTGTGGCCAGCTTTCTCAAAGATGATTTCAGACACTGTTTATCAGGTGATAAACACTTCATCAAATGATAAAATGCCTAAAGCTGGGTCAGGCGGGGGAGGGAGGTAGTAAAGTGATAGGCAGAAAGAGAATGAGAAATTTCTGACCTGAGATCGAATACTGATTTACTGTCATGTTATCTCAATTCTCTCATTTAGCAAATGCAGGCTAGCCCTTAAGACTGCCTAGAGGAGCAAATGAAACCATCATTTTGGGCAGATTTTGAAAATGGGAAAAGTAAAATACCAGGATAAAGGTAAAGAAACACAGCGTAAGTCAGATAGTCCAGAATCCAACACAACAGCAAAAGTTGGAGACCACAGAACGATCTCAAGGATAAAGAGCCCAGACAGTTGAGTTTCTACACAAATAACCACAAGGTGGGGAAAGTCTCTCATTTAAGAAAAAAAAAATTGTCACTCCTTTTTCCTTTGCCACAAGTTAAAAGATGGAATAGGGTCCAACGAGACAAGGAAGTAAAAATTATCCCGGTCGCTGAGTCAACAGAAACTGTTCTTAATGCTTCCGATGAATTAAAATACATGAACAATGACTATAAAGATAATTTTACTAAAAGTTAAAAGATTACATCATCAAGTTCACAGAAAGCCCAGAAGCAGGCAGCCAAACCCTCTGTTCCCTAATTATATTGAAAAGGTAAATGAGAACAAGCCTCAGTGCTATCAAAGGCTGATTCAAAGCTTCGGGCCTAATATAGGTCATCGCCCCCATGAGAACATAACCCTGGGGGTTCTCAACATCAAGGTCTACCTATTTCCCATCATCAGCAACTGCTACCACACTCCCTGCGGTGAGTGCCAAATGACCGCTCGACTTGGTGTCAGCCATTTCTGATGAACCTGGCCTTCTGGCCATGGGCCCCAGGACGATCTCTCCGGACATGGGATTCCCTTAACTGGATACCCATCTTACGGTCCAAGCCAACAGCTCCTTCCTGGTAACCTACCCGGTACCTCAGTTCCTCAAGACTAGCGTCCTATTGGGGTGCCTGGGTGGTTCAGTGGGTTAAGCCTCTGCCTTGTGCTCAGGTCATGATCTCAGGGTCCTGGGATCAAGCCCCACATCAGGCTTCCAGCTCAGCGGGGAGTCTGCTTCCCCCTCTCTCTGCCTGCCTCTCTGCCTATTTGTGATCTCTCTCTCTCTCTCTCTCTGCCAAATAAATAAATAAATAAAAACCTTTAAAAAAATCATGAAATTTAAAAAAAAGATGAATTCTTTAAAAAAAAATAAAAAAGACTAGCATCCTATTTATTCCCGCATCCCGTCACTGAGGAACTTCTCTATACCTGAACTCTGCGCAGTTGCTGGTAGGTAGTGCCCTCCCACGCTTTACAGTGCCGGCTTCCTAGTGCACTGCCACATGTAGAGCACGTAGAGCGACCCCTGGCGTGTCATCAAAACTAACGATAACCTAGAGTTTGTCATTTCTCGTGTTGTAACTCCTACATTTTCACTCCACCTGTGAGGATCTCATTCCTCCAACACTCGGTGTTCTCAGACTCCCCGTATCCTGAGGATCCCACCTTCTACCTGCCAGACCCATTCCCAGCAGTAGCTGAGCCTGCCGACCCCCCAGGACCCCCCAGAACCAGTGGCCAAGCCGTGGCCATACAACACGGCACCCAGACATCTCAAGGGGGGTTCATATTTTCAATCTAGTATCATGGGTAAGAACACAGAATTTGGAGTCAGAGAAACCTACCGACATACGGTCATGTGCAAGTGACTTCAGTACTCAAAACTTCAGTTCACCATCTGTAAAATGGGGATGTTAATAAATATATGATAGGGTTGGTATAAGACAGTGTAGGCACCATGCTTGACACACGATGAGAACTCAGCACCCCGTAGTTGCTATAGTTATTCACATTATTCCTAAGCAAGGGCGCATGTGTTATTGTATCTGAGTGGGAAGCTAGGATCAGGACTGAGAACCAGAATTGCACTTCGGGAGAGTCACCTTACAGAAGAGATTTAGCAGGTGTGCGTAGGGGAGTCTGGAGGGGGTGTTCAGTAGATGAGTACGCAGTGTAGTGCCTCCTAGGGCTGCCCTAACAAATCACCGCCAACCGGGAGACTTAAAACAATAGCAGTGCGTTCTCTCCCGGTAACTGAGTCCAGACCCCAGGCGCTGACAGGGCTGCCCTCCTGCCAAGTGCTCCGAGGGAGAATCCCTCCTTGCCTCTGGCTTCTGAGGGCTGGAGCCTTTCCTGGCATCTGGCCGTGCCACTCCACGTCTGCCTCCCTCTCCACACAGGGCCTTTTCTCCCTCTCCTGTGCGGCTTCCTCTCTGTTCTGAGGACGTATGATTAAATTAGGGCCTGTCTGCTTGAGCCAGGATGACCTCATCTTAAGTTTCTTAAACTAAATCCATCTGCCAAGACTCTTTCCAAATAAGGGCACGTTCACAGGTTCCTGGGATGAAGATAGGGACCTTCCTTGCAGAGGGCCACCATGCCACGCAGTAACAGGAAAGGCAGGAAGACAGGGACCGTAGTGGTGACCGTCTCCACTGAGACCTAGTCAAACCAACCGAGGAACGGGGTGGAATTCTCCCAGCTGAGGGAGGCGCTGAGCCGGATGATCCACAGAGGGCACCTGAGGGCATCCTTGGCAACAGTGCACAGGACAGTATGTGAAAAACGGGGGTTAGGGGCCCTGGCGGGCTCGGTCGGCTAAGCATCTGTCTTCAGCTCAGGTCATGATCTCAGGGTCCTGGGATCGAGCTCCATGAGGGGCTCCCTGCTCAGTGGGGGGGGTCTGCTTCTCCCTCTCACTCTCCCTCTGTGTTCATGCTCTCTCTCAAATAAATTTTTTAATGAGAAAAAAATGGTTTTTTTTTTAATGTGTGCTTGTTTGTGCGTAGGTGTTGTGTTTGTTTACAGGAATCAACAGGAAACTCTTCAGTGACAACTTCTAGAGGGTGGGATGCCGTGGGGAGGGAGGCTGCCAGGGACGGCGACCTTTTTTATGTTACACCCTTCTGAACAGCGAGAGTTTCTATCTGCTTGCCTGCAGGATCTCCAGAATTCCCTAAATCCAGGTTATTACTATTACCCAGGATCCACAGGCAGCCCCCACCTGAACTGGTGTGGAAACGACGAGGATATAGACAGAAGCCTCAGAGACAATCCTGCTGGCAGCACCTTCCCAACCCCCAGAGGCCTGTCCGCCCCACGGTTCCCTGCACAACCTCAGAGCCTCTTCCTTCCAGTCTTCCCCTGGAGAGGCCTATCGGAAAGACTCAGCTACAAATTCAAAAACGTACATCCCCATCTGGGTGTGCGTGTGTGTGCACATGCGCGCGCACACACACACACACACACACGTACTCATGCTCTGGTCCATCTACGTACTACAGATATCGGTTTGTCAAGTTTCACCAGGAAATTTTCCATCTTCATCCTATAAAAGCCTTCTTTGTCTATTTTTTCAAGAGTCACAAAGAGCCTCGGAGATCCTCAGCTCACCCCTCTCTGAATGGAATGAGAAAGCATTTTCAGACCTCAGATCCCCTCACCTGTAATGCAAATTTAATTAACACTCAGCAAGGTCTCCCCAGGCTCATGAACTATTGGGGCAGCCTGTCTGATAGCCCAGACAGTACGAGCAGCCTCCCAGGTACGAGCAGCTTCCTGTGTTTGAGGTCTTGACCTTCTCAGGTCAAGAAGCCCATGAGGAATTTCGGCTTCCTCCATTTCATGGTTCATCAGGAGGTCAGGACAAGGTTTCCCTCATCAATGACCTTCTGCAACTTCCTTTTTCGGCGACTGTTCTTGACCTCTCAAGATCTTCATTCGAATGGTGACATTCTGCCCTACCTCAGCCCTGCCTTGAGATCACCTACAGAGAAGAGTTAATACAGCCCCTTTTGGAGAGAGATCCAGGAACCAAAGCCTTGGCTGAGGCCCCCAGGACCTGAGCTGTGCCATTTGGGAAACTCACTGCGGCACAAGAAGCAAGAAACCACAACCACCTCACCCGCTGTAGAGACCAAACCCTGAGCTTCCTCCGCGGTGTCGCTGATACCCAGACCCTTCCCTGTCCCGTTTGCTGACACTACTGTCAGGTGACTCCTCCTAAAGCACAACCCTGACCCCATGTCACTTGGGCTCCCTATTATCTGCCCCCCAGGGGAATCTAGACTCAAACAGATTTCTAAGCCTCTCTTCAATATTGAGACCCAGCCTACTGCAGCAGCGGGGTTGGGGCGGGGGGTGGGGGGTTGGAATGTGACAAGGTTTTGTAACCTGAACCAGTTTTTCTCCTGGTATATCCCCCTTTTCTCCCCATTCAAGCTAAGTCCTTATGTTCATCATCTTGGGAGAGGCCTGTGGCTAGGAAAAGGCAGAATCAGCCTGCAAACGTTCCTAACGTTTATGTCCCAAAGCGCACGCCCACAGACGGAATGATGGCTCTCGCACACAGAGCACATAACCCAGCCGGAACTACCCAAGAGGGCATTTCCAGAAACTAGAAAGAGACTTCATCAGGCAGAGGGGAGAAAAGGCTGATCTCCGGATTCAGAAGCAGAGCTTCTAGGGAAGGAACAAGACTCCAACAGACGTAGAGCGTGGTGGTGGGTCTCAGTCATCAGCAGCCTCACAAGGACTCCCACCCAAAAGAGAACTGGAGGGCCGTAAGGACTAAGTCATTTTAGGTTTCCATGATAAAGTACGTGAGCCAACAATGAGGAACAGATGCCCACATTCCCTTGGCAAATCTAAGATTCCAGAATCATGACACAGGGCAGGGAGGCCTCAACAAGGACTAAGGAGATGCTCCCACAGCACAGAGATGAACTTGAAAGTAAGTGGAGTCATAATCAATAATACTTCTGCCACAAGTAACTTTATGAGCTGAGATGTGTTCCTACTATGCTACCTTTCTGACTCCTCCCTTATTTAAAACCAGTGTGGCAACAATCCCAAGTCCTTCCGACATTACACACCCAGCAATGCCCAACCTCAGCACAGCTGAGCATGATGTTCCTCCTACTTTGAATGCCCTTCCCATATTTTATCCACTTACTCTTACCCATCCTCAATTCCTAGCTCAGTATCACTAAACTTGCTTATGCATGTGAGTATATAACATGTGTTAAGTGTGTACATTAAGCATGTCAGGTACCCGTGTGTATATTAAAATAGAAATTAATTAGTCTATGTCCTGAACACAGGTATTATAAAAAGAAGAACTTGGATTTAGGTAGATGATGGACAAATAGATAAAGACATGGAGCTTTTCAATAGAACTTTTGGGATTTTTCAAGGGCTTTAACAAATGTAGACATAGGTTCTACTTCAAAACTTGACCTGTCTTCACCTTAACAGAGCAATATCATTTTTTTTATTATTTTTCCTAGTCATTATTAGGACTTCTTTTTCTTTTAAGGTTTACTGATTTATTTTAGAGAGAGTGCGTGCAAGTGAGCAAGCAGGGACAGGAGCAGAGGGAGAAACAGAATCTCAAACAGACGCCCCACTGATGTGGAGCCCAATACAGGGCGATCTCATGACCCCGAGATTATGATCTGAGCTGAAACCAAGAGTCAGAGGCTCAGCTGACAGCTAGCCACCCAGGTGACCCCATGATTAGAGCTTCTTTGGTCTATATATTCACAACGTCAATAAAGGGTAGTAGGTCAATAAAAGAAAAAGCAGCAGCATATGGATTTAAAAGAACATATGGGAAAAAAGCAGTCTTTTGGAAAATTAACTGCACTGCAAGTGGTTAAAGCAAAACAAAACCAAAAGTTTTCTAAGGCAAGAGAAGAGCTCACCGGGGAGCTTTCGCACAATGCGGTCCCTGTGAGAGGTCCTAGGTGGCGCCAGCGGTCTAGGACAGCCTGGTTGCCTGTAGAGGGACCTGGGACTAGAACTGGGGGGGGCAGACTCCTCAGAACCAGAGTGCACAAGGGCATTTCAAAAACAAAACAAAAACAAACAAAAGCAACAAAAACAGATGAACAAAACACGATCCTTCTTAGGTCAGATATTCACATAAGACATGTTTCTATTACTATCACAAGCTTCACTCTCAAGATTCAGATTTTTATCCACTTGGTAGAAATGGAAAGGCTTCTGGATGACCATCATTCATCTCACACACATCCTTTCTATTAACAATGGATTTCTTTGAGCATTTTTTATTTTATTTTATTTTTTTTTTAAGGTTTTATTTATTTATTTATTTATTAGGAAAGAGAGAGAGTGAGAGAGAGCATGAGAAGGGAGAAGGTCAGAGTGAGAAACGGACTCCCCGTGGAGCTGGGAGCCCGATGCGGGACTCGATCCCGGGACTCCGGGATCATGACCTGAGCCGAAGGCAGTCGCTCAACCAACTGCGCCACCCAGGGGCCCTGAGCATTTTTTATTTTAAATAAAACTTGGGAATAAGAATCATGCTTTCCAGGGGCGCCGGGGTAGCTCAGTCATTAAGCATCTGCCTTCAGCTCAGGTCATGATCTCAGAGTCCTGGGATCGAGCCCTGCATCAGGCTCCCTGCTCAGGGAGAAGCCTGCTTCTCCCTCTCCCACTCCCCCTGCTTGTGTTCCCTCTCTCGCTGTGTCTCTCTCTGTCAAAAAAATAAAATCTTAAAAAAAAAGAAGAAGAACGCTTTCTCAAAAGCAAATAAACAAATGGAAGAAGACTTGAAACACCCTAGGTAATTCTTTAGAGTACAAGTTGAGCTCAAGTAAAGCACTTTAATCTAGCAATGCAACAACTTTCCAAGTGGGTAAAAGAACTGTGGCCTGGCCATTGGTTAAGAAGTGTATCTGGGACATCACTTAGCCATGTGATATTTAGCCATGGCTGCATCCTCAAAATTCACAGCTTACCCACCTTAAGTAACGGGGAGTGATATTATCTCCCTAGCTCCATCTGGTTTACCTCCACTAGCAGAGAAGTAGAGACACAAATCTGTTACAAACCACTCATGCTCAAAATACTGACCATCCCAACAAGATACTCCTTTTTCCTTTGATGGCACACTGGCATAGAGGACCAGCCATGAATCATTTCAACAACTCGAAGAGGTTGAATTAATTAGTAGGAAATCAGAAAGCTTTGGTCACTTAACTCCAATATTTCAAGAACTAAACTACATACATAATAACCTGAAAAAAAGGTCCAATGTCTAGAAAAATAAGCAAGCAAATCTGTATTAATTAGGAAAAACGACCCTCTGAAGGATGTTTGCTAAAGCATTTCACTTTAAAGCACCTGGAAATGACTTCTTAGCAGAATACCATCATATTCTAAGAAATATGGATTAAATCACTTGCTTAGAGTATTAAATTTAATAACCCCCCATTGAAAAACAATAACACCCAGTAAAACAGGTAAATTGGTAACAGGCAGCTGGGTAACTTCAAAGTCAGATGTTGGTTCAAAGACACCTAAGGCCATTATAAAGGTACAATTTTACAGTCCATCATTCTTGCATCTTGCCAAGAAGGTTGGAAGGAATTTTTCATGAACACTATTCCAAGATAACTCTCATAGTTGAATACTGTCAAGTCCTTTGACAAGACCAACAAACACATGTTTTCTGCAGATTTCTCAAGATAATCATTTAAAATCTTACTAGTAACTTGGCTGCATTTCAAATCTTGAAGTTTAAAAATCATGAGGCTAAGTTAATAAGTCAAAACACAGACCCAATGCTTGCTAGGAAGTTTTATCCCCCAAATATTTTCTACTCATTCACATATCAAATCTCAATTAGCCATAGGTCACAGAAAACCTACCATGAAGGGATAATTTGCATTATTTGAATCCAAGGTAATATTTGACATCTAACCCATTCTGTATAAGGGCAGCCTCCTAAGGAAATAGAACTGTGGGTGTTTCGGAGATTTTAGGGCTGTTCAAAAGTCCACTCTCATAAGCCCCCTCTTCTTACTTCAAATTCTACTGCCACAACATCCTTTTTGATTCCTGAGTGCAGGCTCCTTCCTCTCTCCATCTGCACCTTCTGCAGAGCTGGTAAGAAGTAACTGAATTAACAGAAGCTGCTGCAGGAAGAAGGTGTCATGAAAAGAAACAGAAACTAGTGACAAGTAGTGCCAAGGAAGGAAGAGAGGAAG
>JAPYYJ010000962.1:0-14865 GCA_028533885.1 Nasua narica
GAGGACCTGTGCCCTTCACCCCCATTGGAGCTGCAGATGACAGAGAAAGGCTGTGGAACTCTTCCAGGATAAGGTGGTCAGGTGACTGGAGACACATGGCATCTGGAGCAGGATCGGGGCCCAATCAGAGAGGGGGGAGGGTCGCTCTAAAGGAGAGTTGCAAAAATCCGAATATTGATAGCACCATTGCATCTTTTTTTAAATTATTTTATTTTATTTTTTCAGTGTTCCAAGATTCATTGTTCATGTACCACACCCAGTGCTCCGTGCAATGCGTGCCCTCCGCCATACCCACCACCAGGCTCACCCAACCCCGCACCCTCCGCCCTTCAAAACCCTCAGTTAGTTGCTTTTTAAAGATTTTATTTAGGGGCGCCTGGGATCGAGCCTCACATCGGGCTCTCTGCTCAGCAAGGAGCCTGCTTCCCCTTCTCTCTCTGCCCGCCTTGTTGTGGAAAACTGAAGTGACCAAGGAAACTCAAGCGGCACAAGGAGCACAGAGAGAACACAGCTTTATTACACTGGTGGGCCCAGTGGGATCACTCCCAAAGACTGGGCAACCAGCAGGGTTTGGGGTGAATTTTTATGGCTACGGGTGATGGGGGAGGGTAACAGGACATTGTCACAGTCTCTCAGGGCCTATTGCCCGCCCCCCCCTTGCGGACAGCGTGATCTATACCGAAGTGCCCTGGCGCAGGGGGGTGGGGGGAGGGATGCTAAGTCATCCTGGGGAATTTGGGCAATGCAGCTGGGGCCCGGAGCCTGAAAGTAGCAGACAGGGAGGGGCTAGGTCCAAGGTCTCCATTCTGTCTCAGCCTCTCTGCCTACTTGTGATCTCTCTCTGTCAAATAAATAAATAAAATCTTAAAAAAAAATTATTTTTTTGACGGGGAGAAAGAGCGAACACACAAGCAGGGGGAGCGGCAGAGGGAGAAGCAGTCTTCCCGCTGAGCAGGGAGCCCAATGCAGGGCTCGATCCCAGGGCCCTGGGATCATGACCTCAGCCAAAGGCAGATGCTTAACCGAATGAGCCACCCAGGTGCCCCAGTATTGCATCTTTAAAAAAAATCATTGATAATTGGGCTGGGTCATAAAGGAATGTTTTGCTCTTAGAAGATACATACTTCTGGGGCACCTAGGTGGCTCAGTGGGTTAAAGCCTCTGCCTTCAGCTCGGGTCATGATCTCGGGGTCTTGGGATTGAGCCCCTCATCGGGCTCTCTGCTCAGCGGGGAGCCTGCTTCCCCCTCTCTCTCTGCCTGCCTCTCTGCCTACTTGTGATCTCTCTCTCTCTGTCAAATGAATAAATGGAGTCATAAAAAAAAAAGAAGATACATACTTCTGAGAGAAAGGGTCATAACTGCTGCAACTTACTCTCAGGAGGTTCAGGAAGAAAAAGAAATGTATGGATTAGGGCTACATGCCTAGGGAGGACATGTGGCCGAATGTTGACCAACAGTGGGTATTTGTGATTTCACTGTAATGTTCTTTTTTTATGCTGATACCGTATTTTATGAGATTGACAGATTTTATGTAATTTTCCTAGTTGTACGGAGCTACACCTGACCTGTAAGATTGTATAAATTGAAGATACACCGCATGATTTGACAGGTGTACATATTGTAAAATAGTTACTGCAGTAAGTTTAGTTAATACCCCGGCCTCACATGGTCTTTTTTTCTTGTGATGAGAACTTTTAAGATCTATTTGCTTAGCAGGAGCTTTTAAGTATACAATACAGTATTGTAGTTTTAACTGTAGTCACTACGCTGTATATTACATCCCCAGAACTTACTTATCGTATAGCCGGAAGTTTGGACCCTTTGACCACCTTCACCCGTTTCCTGTACCCCACCCCCAAGATCCCCCTCTGGCAACTACCAGACTATTCCCCGTCTCTAGGAGTTTGGTTTTACTGGATAAAACATCTAAGTGAGATCGTACAGTATTTGCCTTTCTCTGCGTGACTTATGTCACCGGAATGCCCTCAGGGTCCATCCGTGTTTGAGATGGCAGAATTTCCTTCTTTTTTATGGCTGAACATCATTGGAATATTCCTGTCATTTCTCTGTAGGTCTGAAAAAAAATAAAATGCTTAATTAAAAAAATTAAAATAAAATGCTTAATTAAAAAAAAAAAACCAAGCAGGGTAAATACAGCAAAATGTCCATATTGCTTTAAACTCCTGGGTATCTGTTACATTATTTTCTGTAATATTTGGCATATTTGAGTTAATTAATCTCAGATGTCAAAAAAGTTTAAAATAACATGTAGATAGACGGAGTACTGCTTTGCGTGCTTCCTGGAATATAGAGTTCTTTTCGAGCCTCTTTGGCCCTGGCTACCCAGGTTACGGGAATTTTGTTCACTGGACAGTCGTCAGGTTTTACACCAGGTTTGTACAAGCCCTTCTTTCCGGGTTCTCCCCCCACAGGAAAGGAGCTGCTCAGCCCACTGCTTAGTTCTCCGGTCGTTGCTTCTGGTTGTAACCCAGCTCCGTGGCTCCGTGCGGCCAGGGTCTGTGGCCAGCCTCCTTTTCTCCTCCTGCTCCTGCACTTAGCGATCAGTATTCCATTCTGCTATTGGCGCCGTCAGCTCTTGACCGGATGAAAGCAGCTGCATAGGTTCCTTCTGCAGCCCGCCAGCTTGGTCGTGGTTCCCTTAGACTGTGCGGTCTCGTGGTCACCCCTCCTGGACCACAGGTCGCTAGGTACCGGCTGTTATTCCTGTCCATTTCGGGAGGGCATCGTGCACCGATGGGGCCTTGGTCTAATTTGTTGGGCCCCGAAGGGGAAAACCATTCATCCTGCTCTGTCCAGCAGGGATGGGCAGTACATCGGGGCTCAGAACTCATTTACAAGACGACACTTGACTATGCCCATGTTAGCTGATGTTAGCCTTGATGGGGTTCTTTTTAAAAAGCCGGGCTTGGGGGGCGCCTGGGTGGCTCGGTCGGTTAAGCGTCCGACTCTGGATTTTGGCTCCGGTTGTGGTCTCAGGGTCATGAGCTCGAGCCCCACGTCAGGTTTTTCACCGGGCTTGGGGCCTGCTTGGGATTCTCTCTCCCCCACCTCCCTCCCTTAAACAACAGCGACAACAATAACAACAACAAAACAGTCTTGGGTGTGGGAAACAGAGACCTGGTGAATTAATTTGGTTTTAAGGAAAACTTGTTTCACTTCAGTGCGCTTTTTTTTTTTTTGCTTTTGGACCCGGAAGCTTTCCGTACCGGAGACCAGTAGGAAAATATACAAAGCACCTTACTCATTTCCCAGTATGATTTTGAAGACTCCGTGAGGTTGTGGAAGTACGTTTGGAGAGATGAGTCAGGACGCTCCAGGCCCTGAGCATCCTAGGCTTCAGCGGCCGCTGAGCACCTGGCAGGTGTGTGCCTGGAAGGCAGGCAGAGGTGCTGGGCTATGCAGCCCAGACCCTCTTGCTCTGCCCTTCTCGTTATTCCCCCCCTTAATTCTGGCTCCAGCTGCTGCCTGGCTCTGGGCATCCTTTGTTTCTCATCACTGGCCTTGAAATATCCCTTGGGGCTTGATCTGTTTCCTTTCCTGGACTTGTCCTTGACTCTTCCCAGAGAGCTCTGCCCCTCCTGCTCCCTTGCAGGGACGCCTTGCCCAAACCACCTCCTTTCTGACAGATGCTGGCCCCCGGGACCTCCCCAGCGCACCCTCGCTGCAGTGACTGGCCCAGAGAGGAGTGTTTTAAGAGACTGAGGGAGGGGCCCCTGCGTGGCGCAGTTGGTTGAGCGACTACCTTCAGCTCAGGTCATGATCCCGGAGTCCCGGGATCGAGTCCCACATCGGGCTCCCAGCTCTATGGGGAGTCCGCTTCTCACTCTGACCTGCTCTCTCTCACTCTCTCTCTTTCCTAATAAATAAATAAATAAATAAAATCTTTAAAAAAAGAAAAAAGAGACTGAGGGATTAAAATTCTGCCGTTACCAGTCACCAGCTCGGCTAGGGGCTTCGGTTTCATCCAGGGTGAAAGGAAGAGAAGGCATCGCGTTCTCCCTCCCTCCCTGATTTAGTGTGAGGTTGAAATGAGGCAGTGACTTAAGAGCTGCTTAGTGTCCCGTGAATGTTGGTTGTCTGTCGTCTTTCCTTCTGACCTTCCATTGCAGACGAAGAACATTTACTTTTGAGCTCAGTGCTGCCTTAGTTTCCGTCTCTCGAGACTCAATTATGTTTTCTTTCCTCCTCTTTTGCAAAAGCTTTGGTATAAAAAGCTCAGTTATTTGTGCTCTGGCATTTTCCACCAGTGCCCTGGAGGAGGTCTGGGAGGTCCCAAGACAGGACTTGAAGCACACTTTCCTGTAGAAAGAATGTAACGATGTCTCTGCACACGGCAAAGACTGTACCTACAGGACACACAGGCCGCATGGGTTCTCCCAAATTCCTACTAGCACTGCCCATTTTCTTTCTTTTTTTTTTTTTTAAAGATTTTATTTATTTGACACAGAGAGAGATCACAAGTAGGCAGAGAGGCAGGCAGAAAGAGGGGGAAGCAGGCTCCCCACTGAGCAGAGAGCCCGATGTGGGGCTCGTTCCCAGGACCCTGAGATCATGACCTGAGCCGAAGGCGGAGGCCTTAACCCACTGAGCCGCCCAGGCGCCCCAGCACTGCCCATTTCCATGAGAAAGCATTTGGACTCTCTTCTCTGGGCTGGTCACCCATCCATCTATACCCCCAGGCCTGTCTCTCCCTCCTGTGTGTCTGCCGCTGGGCTCGGCAGCCTCTGTGGGCGGGACTGCACAGGCAGCATTTAGCAAAGTCATGCTCACGCAAGAGCTTCGTGAAGTTACTAGCCCCATGGCTCTGCGCTGTTCCGACTAGTCTATTTTTATAAAATGCAAGAACTCAAGTTCAGTGGGACGTGAGAATTGAAAGGACCTCCCCCCAACTCATGTCCAAGCCGTTGCTTCTGGCAAGAGCGTACCGGGTTATCAGACACTCTTGGACGGTATGTGAGTTTTCACAGCCATCCCAAGGGCTCTTGCCGAGAAATCCTTTCTTTTCTTTCTTTTTTTTTTTTGGAAGATGTTGTTTATTTGTTTGACACAGAGAGAGAGAGCAAGAGATGAAACTCAGGCAGGGGGAGTAGGGGAGGGAGAAAGAGGCTCTCCACTGAGCAGGGAGCCCGATGCAGGGCTCGATCCCAAGACGCTGGGGTCATGACCTGAGCCACCCAGGCGCCCCCTGAGAAGTCCTTTCTTGATGTCTGCAGGCACAGATGTCAAGATGAAGGGGGGGATGCTCTGGGCCCATTGTTCCTCCTCCATCACAAGAATCTACTCCCTGGACAACAGCCCCCTTTCTGCCCTCTCCTGCCACAAGTATAAAGCCCTCCCCCTCCTCAGAGGAAGGTGACCCTTTGGGGCTTTTTCTGTTCCAGAGGACAAGGGAAGTCCACCCGAGTGCCTTCCTACCGTCCCTTTCCCCTCTGTCTAGGGTGGGCGTGCCCCCACTCTTCCAAGCAATAACAGCACCTGCTGGTTACTTCCTACAGAATAACTTACTTAATGCTTACTCAGCAACTCCTGGGAACCAGGCCGCCTACCGAGAATGCAGGCATCAAAGCCAGCCTCCGTTTGGAGAGCCTTGGCTTAGGAGGGTGAAGTGACACGAGGTCACCCAGCTGTGATTGGCAGGGCAGCCAGGTTTGAATAGAACCAGAAGCAGAGCCCAAGCACTTGGCATCTGTCCGGCCGCGTGGGGTGTGGAAGCCCGCGGCTGCCCTAGGCCTGAGCCACTGGTCCCCGCAGCTGCTGTGGGCACCTGCTCCCGCGCGCTCATCTCCCTCCGCCCACCCTGCACCGGTCCCCGTCGCCCTCCGCCCACCCCGCACCCGTCCCCCCGGGTCTTCCGGGGCTGCGCACTCCCGCCTGGGCTGTGCTTTCGCCTGTGCCGCCTTTTTTCTTGGAGGAGACAGAAAACTGCCGATTTACCCTCCGGTGACCTATCACCAGATGTTCCTTTGGCCTTCCCTTTGTCGGGCTGGGACACCTGACTTTTCTGTTCTGAAGGACTCCTCCACTAGTCCAGTTTTCTGGCCGACCCTCCTCCTCCTCCTCCCTCCCCCTGCCCCATCACCCCTCTCTTCTCTCAGTCCTCACCCACATTCAAGCAGCTCTGTACATGTCTCCCTGCCACGCTTTGGGCCCCGGTTCTTTTCCTGGCCACTTTTTTCTTTTTATATGGTAGTTTCACTTCTTTCCAGAACTTTTCCTAGTGGAGCCCAAGCACCCCGTGTCGGCCGAGAGTCTCTCATACTCAGCCCGAATGTGAACTCGGGCACTGGGTTTTCATTGTGACCTTCGCCTGGCGTGGTGCTCCGTGACTCCACGAACATGGGAGGGAGCGCTGGGGGCCGAGTCCAGTCCCTGCACTCGCATTTATTTGGCACCATCTGTTTTTGCTTCTCAGGTACCCAGATAAGCTGTTTCTCTCCGAGTTCCTTCTCCTGGCGGCAGGCTGCCTTCGTGGATTCCTACTGCTGGGCTGCTGTTCAGCAGGGCTCCTTGCAGGGCGATTCCGGACGCCTTCCGCTGTGGCTGCATAAGGTAACTGAGGATGTGTGTGAACCTCACCTGTTTGCTCTGTCAATGTGGGAACGGGAGGGGGGCAGGGCAGACGCCGCATCAGTCCATGGCCACACAGAGACTGTGGCCAGCCAGCAGCGCCGTCCCAGGGATCGGACAGCCGTAGTGCGTTCAAGTCAAGAGAGATCTCGGAGGGTGGCCCAGCACCCTCACTAGCAGCTGAGGACGCTGGGGCCCTCTTCGGATTTTAGCTCCATCCCAGGGGACGCCTCTTATGTCTTTGTCCCTTTTCTACCCTTACCTTCCAGCAGAGACTGATGCAGAATAGGCTCCCAGTGCCTTTGGATGCCTGGGTGGGCAGCCTTAGGGCGGAGCTAGGACTTGCACCTGGCCTTGGCCGGTGCCTTTTCACGGCTCACAGGGTCCCTTGGGAAAAGGAAGGGCCAACCTAGTCTTCAGTTTCTTCTAGCCAACGGTGATGACTCCCTCCGGGAGTGTTGGCTGCAGCACAACCTTCGGGATAGATTGCTCTGCGCTTTGCTGGGTCCAGATATTGCAAGAAGGGGGAGGCACACTACATGGGAGACAGCGGTGTCCCACAGAGAAGGGGTGCAGTCAGGAGCTCCGTGTCCGGGGAGCAGTGCAGGCGGGGGCTGCAGAGAGGATGGGCAGTGGGGAACCTGAGCTGGAGTTGGCGAGTTTGTGCCGGAGAATGTTCTCTGTATAATAGAGTGGCTGCATTCGGTTTTCTCTGTGCATATAGAAGTAGGATCACGCGTCCGCCTGTCATTATTTGCAATCACTGGTCTCTTGTCCATTGTGAAAACAAATAGAAGATCTGTGTTTCTTCTGCTTTTCTCCTCCATTGAGGAACGCATGCTGTTTTATTTTCTGAAAAGCCAAAGGCTGAAGTTTGGCTCTCTCCAGCCCTGACCTATTGTTGAATACACAGCATCCTTCTTTCTAAAAAAGAACAGTTTAAGTCCTTTGCTATGACTCAGGCCTCTTCCCCTGTTGACTTAGTGCATGCTCTCGGGCATAGTGATGCCCTACAATGACTTCTTTCTTCTCTGGGGTCGGGGTTTTCTCTTTGACTTTTAGCCTTGGCGTCCCTTGGGTCCCCATCAACTCTGCATGTCTTAGTAGCCAGGCCAACCAATAACAGTATGAATGGGCATAGTTCCAGAAGCTGAACAGCCTTGTTTGCAAGTCGAAATCCATGCACTTATGGCTTAGGTCCCTTTGTCGTGATGCTCTTGGGAGAAGGGAGGTTGGAATTCATCGCGAGGCTGGGTATTAATGGAGCCACAGAAGAATCTGACTTGTTCGGTGTAAGTGCTGGCAGGGACGGTAGAGATTGTGACACTTTTAGAGAAGGAAGAAACTCAAGTATTTTGCTGCAATATGAAGTGAAGGGCCCCGAGAGAGAGCAAGCCAGGGACTCAGGACTAGTTGTCGGCTCTAAGACTGCCCCTGCGGTAGAGAGGGAGAAACCGTGCCGAGCAGTGGGGGCAGCCGAGCCTTCGGTCTCCAATGTCAGTGAGAGGCTGAGGGGCTCTCTTTCTGGTGGTGGTAGGTTGCATGGAATTTCAGCTGAGAGATCTTTCCAGATTCACAGGGCTGGGGCAGAAATAGAGGTGGGACCAGCCAAGTTGGAAGGACCCTGGACAACACCCCAGGCTCGAAAGTCCATGCCTGGGGACAAAGGGATGATTCTGAATTAGACCAGCCCTCATGGGGACTAGAGTCCTGTCTTGAATCATTTCAGTGCCGATGGAATGAGGAGATCGGGGGATCGTCAGCGGCTCTAGTCTGTAGTCTGCCAGCCAGCAGCAGAAACAGATCTTCTCCAGAGGCAGGTAACTTCATCCAGAGCCTCAAATCCTTGTCCAGGTTTTCACGTGTAATCTGAGCAGTCGATAAAAAAATAACCAGTGGGGGCACCTGAGTGGCTCAGTGGGTTAAAGCCTCTGCCTCCGGCTCAGGTTATGATCTCAGGGTCCTGGGATCGAGCCCCGCATCGGGCTCTCTGCTCAGCCAGGGAGCCTGCTTCCCCTCTCTCTCTGCCTGCCTCTCTGCCTACTTGTGATCTCTCTCCTCTCTGTCAAATAAATAAAATCTTAAAAAAAAAAAATAACCAATGTACAAGAATGCTGAGTCTTCGTTTGGGTGGTGGTGTGTGTTGAATTGTACCCCTTAAGAGATGTACTAATGTCCTAACACCGGTATCCCTCGAATGGGACCTTTTGTGGAAACAGGGTTGTTACAAGTGGAATTAGTTAAGGTGCGGTCCTACCAGAGTTGGGGCAGGGGGGCCCCTAATCCACTGTGACTGGTGGCTTCATAACCGAGGGAAATCTGTTTGCAGACACAGAGGGAAGAGCCTTGTGACACTGGGGACGAGGCGGCGTGTGGCACAGAGGCTTGAGCAGGACATCTGGGCCATACCGTGCGCGAGGCAGGAAGGGCTCTCTCCTCGCGGCGCTGGCGGCAGCCCCGCCCTGCCCACACCTTGGTTCTAGATGTGCAGCCACCTGAACTCCGGGGAAGAGCGTTGTTTAAACCGGCCGGCGTGTGGGCCGCGGTCGGGGCGGCCCTGGGGACTGACGCAGGTGTCGCAGAAGCTGGGGCTGCAGCCAGGCTGGAGGAGAGCTGGAACTTAGGGCAGACCTACGCGTCCGCTGGGTGGTGGTGGCCCTGCAGACCCCGCGAGCCTAGCCGCTTGGTTTCCACGCTGATTTCCTCTTCTGGTGTTTTTGTTTAGGGCTGATAAAACACACACCACGTGAGATTTACCTTCCTAGCTCTTCTTAGGTGTGCGGTTGAATAGCGTTAAGTACGTTCGTACTGTCGTGCGACCTTTGCCAAGATCCGTCTGACCGAATTTCCCGCCTTCCCAAACTAAAACCCTGTGCTCGTCAAACGCAGACTCCTTATGTCTCCCGGCCCGCACCATCCCGCTCTCTGTCCGCTGTCCACCCTCCCAGGTCCCTCCTGTAGCTGTGGTCATGGGAGATGTGTCCTTTTACATCTCCTTATTTCACTCCGCATGACGTTTTCGGGTTTTCCTCATGTCGGCGTGTGACCAGAACCTCCTCACCCTTTTTTTAATAGATTTTATTTATTAACTTGACAGAGAGGAGAGAGATCACGAGGAGACAGAGAGGCAGGCAGAGAGAGAGACAGGGGAAAGCAGGCTCCCCGCTGAGCAGAGAGCCAGATGTGGGGCTCGATCCCAGGACCATGAGATCACGACCTGAGCCGAAGGCAGAGGCTTTAACCCACTGAGCCACCCAGGCGCCTCAAAGAGCTCCCTCCCTTTTTAAGGCTGAGTCAGACTCCATTGTGCGTGTAGACCATGCCTGGTGTGTCCGCACCTCCCTCCACAGCCACCCCCCGCCCCCGGCTTCTGTCTTCTGGCTCTCACCGTTAGCGCTGCACAGACATGGGTGGACAGGCACCTGCTGGATCGCTGCCTATGGGTCTTGCGAGCTACCACCCGGACGGCGGGCTGCTGGATTCCCACCCAAGTTTCCAGAGTTCTTCCTGGTGGTTTTCTCTCGGCCTCTCCACTTTTGGCAGGCTCGCGATTGCCGAGCTGGCAAGGGCCCTCTCAGTGCTTGGGGCCGTGCCCTAGGCTCAGGGCCAGCCGGGGTGGGTGCCCGTGACCCCCTTCAGCCTGCCGCCGCTCCTCGCCAGTGGAAAGGTGCAGGCTGAATTTGCGCGGCTTGAGAAGTCTTCACGTGGCCCCCGGGCGTGGCTGCCGGCTGGTGAGCCTCTGCTCCGCACAGAAAGGGATTTTCTGGCAGCAGAGCGGTGCCGCAGGGGGACCCCTGGTTTGGGGGCGGGCACGAAGGTGTGTGTCTTCTCTGCATGGCTTCATTCCTCGCCCTGGCTGTGCTTCCTTCACGCAGGAGCCCGGCTCCCCAGCTCTTCGGGGCATCTGGCTGTGTCCTCCCCACCTCCCCCGCTGTCACGCGCCCAGGCAGCCCCCATTCACGCAGGACTCCGGTGACAGTTCACAGACGTTTCCATCCCACAGGAGCGCTGTCCTCCCGGATGTTGCCTGCAAAGCACCAGCCTCCGTCCGCTCCCCGAGGACTTTGCCCGCCTCTCCACGAGTCCTTCACTCCCGTGGCCGCTGCGCTCTGAGTTCGTTTTGGCACATCTGCTGACCAGAGCGCTCTCCCCACGTCCCCGGCAACCCCTCTCTTGCCCTGTAAATGCTCGCTCCCGGGGCTTATCCCATCTGACCGCTCCCAGCTGTGCAGTCCTGTGGGCCGCGCCCTCATTCTGCAGAAACGCTCCGGACTCTTGGGGCAGGGTCTCCTTGGCGGACTCCTTCTCCTTTGCCCGTCACTGAGAAGTGGGGGTTCCTCCGGGCCTCAGTCCTCTGCCCTCCCGTTCTCATGCCGCTCCCTGGGTCACCTGGATCATCTCACCCGACGTCTCTCTCGGCTTCCTCCCCTCTGCTGTCAGCACGCGGGTCTCCGACTGCGGCCCCCGCCCCTCCTGAGCTCCGGATCCAACCCCCAGAAGCCTCTTCCCCTCTAATCTGGCCACCTCCTCCTGTGTTACTCAGGTCTCAGCATAAATGTCCTGTCCACCTGGAAGTTTCCTCTGAACTTCTAGATGAGGGTTGTTGCCAAGTCACTTTCAGGGCCTGGCGGGGTCAACACGAAGCCTCCAGGACTAAGGCCCTGAGGCCGCCGCTGGGACAACGGACCGCACAACCTGCCTCCAGGCAGTCAGATCCCCAAAACGGGGCTCTGGGCGAGCAAAACATCAGCTGCCCTGCTCTCTGGTCTCTTGTTGTGCGGCCTGTGCTGTTCCCGGAACGACTGCGGGAGGTGGCGCCTACTCGCCCGAATTCTGCCGAAGTGACGTTGGATCGCTAAGCCTGCGGGTTCCTGCGTCTCACGCATCAGTGGGCCCTGGGACAGGGCACCGCCCGCAGCGGGAGCTCAGAACGTGTCTGGGGGGGGAAGCGGTTCGTGGGTCCTGCCCAGAACCAGGGTGAGGGCGCCGGAGGCCCAGGGTTTATGGGAGGGCTCCTCAAGTCAGAGCCGAGGCCAGACTTACACCCAGGGGCCCAGACTCCCCCCGAAGAAATTACCCACTGGAATATTTAAGTGTCCATCTGTGTGGAGTCCGTGGTCCCGGTCTAAGGAATGCCGTGATTTCCCCCCAGCTCCTTCTTCACCCCTCCCTTCCTCTTCCACTCACTCCCAGCGGCCTCCGGAAGCTCTGAAGATCGGTGTTTGTGGAAATGTGCGCACGGCCAAGGGGACCAGCAGGTGGTGCTCAAGGACTTTTTGATAATAGGCCTTTTTTTTTTTTTTTTTTTTTTTTTTTAGTGTTCTGTTCTTTGTTCGGGTACTTAATGTAGGCAGCGGCTAGGCATGCTTTTTATTTTCTGAAACAGGAAAGCAGGTTTTGACTGGGAAGGAAAACCACAGAATAAGAAAGTAAAGTTAATAGAATGGACAAATCTTTATTTAAGTGGATTCACTAAAACTCCGTTTGGAGAGATCCTCGGAGACTCCCAGACCAGAGGTTTCCAGACCTTAGCATTACCCCGGGTGGGAGGTGGGGAGGGGGTGTGCGTGAAAATCCAGGATCCCGAGGGCCAAGAATCTGGTTTTTGTCAGCTTCCCGGGAGATGCTGAGGCTGCTGGTTCGCCATGGGCTCCGGGTGGGCACCACTCACCTGGACCCGGGTTTTGCTAATTCTGCATGCCCCTAAGTTGTTTGGGACCTTGTGGAGACGTGGGCTTGGGCTCAGAAGGTCTGACACGGCCAAGTGCCCCGGTGATCCGGAAGTCGCTGCTCTGCGGACCACTCTCTGAGAAGCAAGGATCCAGAGCAAGGGGTTCACAGACTCTGCCGTCCCTGCTCCCGCCTAAGCCAGCCCCTCATCACCTATTTCTGTGAATGGTTTTCTTGGCACACTGCCGTGCCCGTTCCTTTACTCGTTCCCTGCGCCTGGACTCATGTGCGCACCAGGGTCCTGTGGCTCACAGACATTTACTGTCTGGCCCTTCGCAGGAGAACCTTTGCCCACCCCCAGTGGAGAATTCTAAGGCCCTCCCAGATGACTCGCTGGAAGGGAACCCCCTGCTTCCCAGAGCAGTTCGTTCCATTTTCAGACAGACCTTCGGGAACATTTGTCCTCGGTTCCTTGTGACTTGGTTCTAATGCTCCCATCAGGCCTCTCTTTGTGCTTCCACACGTAAATGCGTTGCTTACTACTCTCTCTTCTCCAGGTGTGTCCTCGTGCCGGGACCCTCCCCGAACATCACGTGTCATGAAGCTGGCCACCCTGGGTGTCTCCCCTTGAGTGCAGAGTAGACTGGACTGCCTGCCTTTCTTCTCTCTCCTCCCTAAGCTGCACGGGAGGCACTAGCCTCTCCGCGTAGCCCTTCACTTGAGACTTCCCAAATCTGGGATTCTTTTTTAAAGCCAGTTACTGTCTGAAAAACACGCGGCCAAGAGCAGATATCTTCTGTGTGTCTTTTTGTTCAGTCATTTTTAAAGATTTTATTTATTTGACTGCCAGAGAGTGAGCGAGCACAAGGAGGGGGAACAGCAGGCAGAGAGAGGGGAGAAGCAGGCTCCCCGCCGAGCAGAGAGCCCAATGCGGGGCTCGATCCCAGGACCCTGGGATCATGACCTGAGCCAAAGGCAGGCGCTTAAGGACTGAGCCACCCACGTACCCCCCCCCACCCCGGGGGGTGCCTGACCCTCACGTCAGGATCCTGCCTCCCTCCCTGCCCCTCTCCACCCTCCTACACGTTTTCCTCGGCTGAGCTCAGCTGTTCTTGGCTTCAGCCATCTCTGTGCTACACAATCCTGAATGGTAAGGTCAACCGGATGTTTCCCCTTTATTTCCAGCTGCCTGCTGCACATCTCCGTTAGGACGTGAGTTCTTGAGTACGGGTGTCTAATGATCACAATTTCTCGTCTTAGGTCCGCCTCCCACCTCCCTCCCCTCTGCTTGGAATCCGTTCCTTCATGTTTCTTCAGTTCAACTCATGGTACCGCCACCCACACCCTTGCATAAGCTAGAAACCCCGAAGATGGCCTCTGTTCTTCCCTTTTCCCTCCATCCCTTCCAAGTGGGCACTGCAGTGTGTGCTCCTCGCTGTCTGTGGCTCTTGCCTCGGTCTCCCCTTCTCCCCACCGCTCTGCCGCCGTGACCTCCTGCCTTGCCTGTCTCCTCTCCAGTGGGTTTCCTTCTCCACGGCTGTAGGAATCTCGAGTAAATTTTCATCACGCCCTACGCTGGTGGCTTTCCATCACCTGTAACGTGGGAAGCCGAGGGCTTTGTAATTTAGTTCCTGCTTCCGCTGCGTAGGAGTTCCTAGGGCTGCGGTAACAAATCACCACCCCCTCTGTGGCCTGACACAACCAATTTATTCGCTCATATTTCTGGAGGCCAGGAGTTGGAAATGAAGGTGTCAGCACGGCGGGTTCCTTCTTGGGGGCTCAGGGGGAGAACTGTGTGCCTCTCTTCTCGTTTTTGTCGGTGGCCGGCAAGCTCTGGTGTATATCCAAACAAGGTCACGTTCTGAGGTTCCGGCTGTGAGTTTTGGCGGGGAGGGGGACACCCTTCAACCTAGTGCATCCTTCTAGCCTCAGCTCTTACTACGGCCTCATCCTGGGCTCGCTCGTTTGCTTTGGTGCCCTGGATGG
This sequence comes from Nasua narica, assembly GCA_028533885.1. Lineage (NCBI taxonomy): Eukaryota > Metazoa > Chordata > Mammalia > Carnivora > Procyonidae > Nasua > Nasua narica. The sequence continues at coordinate 14,246 of JAPYYJ010000962.1, forward strand.
GTAGGAATTCGCTGGGCGGAAAAGGAGATAGAGTTCCGTGTGGCGGAAAGAGTGCGTCCAAAGGGCCGCAGAAAAGGTGAGATGTGAGTGGAGTCTTAATGTACGAATGGCATTCGTGTATTCGTCACCTCACTGTACTTGAAGATCTAGTTCAGATGTCACCTTTTTTGTAAAGCCTTCCCTGACCTTCCCAAGGACGTTGCTCATCGCTCAGTACTTAAGTACCGACATATTTAGTGCCCGTCCCTTTAATGTTTTGATTATTTCCTTATTAGCTGGTATTCCTATCTGGCCCAGTTTCCAGCCCAGATGGGTTTTTTGTTTGTTGGTTTGTTTGTTTTTTAAAGATATTTTACTTATTTGATGGAGAGAGATCCCAAGCAGGCAGAGGGAGAGGGGGAAGCAGGCTCCCTCCTGAGCAGAGAGCCTGATGTGGGGCTCGATCCCAGGACCCTGAGATCATGACCCGAGCCAAAGGCAGAGGCTTTAACCCACTGAGCCACCCAGGCGCCCCAGTATTTCCTTACATATTATTATTATTTTTTAAAGACTTTATTTATTTATTTGACAGAGAGATAGAGATCACAAGTAGGCAGAGAGGCAGGCAGAGAGAGAGAGAG
>JAPYYJ010000963.1:0-14860 GCA_028533885.1 Nasua narica
CTCCTAGGATTGTTTGCAGATGAAACACACAGGCTTTGTAACTATAACTTGCTTCCAGATCAAAGCATTGGTGCTGTGATGGGAACTGTGTTCGAGGAGGCTCTCTCAGTCGCCTGGGAGAAAGCAGGCCCGGTCTGTATTAGTTTTGAACGCAGACCTCTGGATAGAAGTTACAGAAAAGCAGGTCCTGGTTTTTAGCAGAACTTTCTAATCAAGCTGTTGGCTCCAACAGTGACCTGAGCTGGATTAAAAGCAACACGCTCCCTGTCGCAGTGCAGGGACCGCCTCTCAGGGCTGGTACTAGAGTGAGCACGTCATTGGTTGGCAGAGGTCTTCAGTTTTCAAACCTTAATCAGATGAAAACACGCACTGGCAGCCCGCTTGAAACACAGGCAGAATCAGAGCTGCCCCGGATGGAGCAGGAGAGGGGGCCCACCTACCTGCTGGGGACTGCTGTCTCCTTCCGCTCTTGGGGGCTCTTGGGGGTACAGCTCAGAGCTCAGTCCAAAGGCTGGGTGGCTGAGTCAACTCGAGGGATGATGTCGTGAAACGAGGCTTGTTTGAACTCCTTGGGCAAGAGTGGAGCACGACGGAGTTGATATTTAAGCGGGGGAGGTCTTTCTCATGGCGGTAGGAAGGAATGGAGGAGAGGAGAGCGCAGTGGCAAGTGTAGATGAAGATGGTGGCCCTCGGAACGGAGAGGGGAGTCGTTGGAGAGGATACAGAGGGTGTAGACAGCTGTGGATCAAAGTTTCAAGCCGTATAGATGGGAACGTTGGGAGTGGAGCCTGCTTTGTGGAGAAGAGCATGAGTTTAACTTGGAACGTGTTGAGTGTGAGATGACGGGATCTAACAGGCCCAGAGCTCGGGTAAGTGTGGGAGCGCAGGTGTGCGGTCGTGGATTCAGGAGTGATACTGGAGGCCTTGACAGTAGATGCCTTCTCCAAAGAGAAGCTGTATGAGAGGAACAGGAGTCCCAAGGACAAGATAAAGAGGAAAGGGAGTCAAGGAGAGAAGTCAAAGGGAGGTTGCAGTGAGAGTAGGAAGAGGATGAAGACAGTCTAGTTCCAGGGAAGGAAGGGAAGGAAGGAAGGAAGGGAAGGAAGGAAGGAAGGGAAGGAGGGAGGAAGGGGAAGGGAAGGGAAGTGAGGAAAGGAAAGAGGAAAGGAAAGGAAGAAAAGGAAAAAGGAAGGTATTGCAGGACAGGGCAGGAGGCATCAACCTGTTTTACTAGTAGCCTCATGGTGTGGAGTGTACAATCCCCCCGGGCTACTTTTATTTTTTTGAATTTTTATTTTTTTTAAGTAGGCTCCACGCTGGGCTTGAACTCATGACCCTGAGATCAAGACCTGAGCTGAGATCAAGAGTTGGATGCTCAACAGACTGAGCCACCCAGACACACGACCCCTGGGCTACTTTTATGAAGCCCAGTGGGCAGCCTGAAATTTTAGTTAGTAGAGAGACCTAGAGATGTCCTTAAATTTGGCTTCAGAGAGACTGGTTTTGCACAGACGAATTAGGGCATCTGGCAGTGGGGGCTGGGCTGCAGGTGGAGAAGCTCAGACGACTACTGTATTTTGCCTCTAGGGACATCTAGACAAGGGGCTGTGGCACAGGGATGAGATGGAGTGGGTTTGCTGTCGTCCCACTCGGGCCCACCCCAAGCCCCTCCAGCAAACTCAGCTTTTGAGACGTTAGAGGTCTAAAGAGAGTGGCTCCTGCCCTTGGACTCTCTCTCTTGTCCTGCAGTTTGCTTTTGCCCCAAACCCCTTAAACTGCAGGCCAAACGAGATTCTATACTGAGAACAAAGGTTCTTAGGCATAAAGATTTGTCAGAGTTAACGCACCACGAAGGGGTCTGAACCTACGCATAGTCTCGGTTTGGCTTTCTTTGGGGTGAGTTAGAAACCAAAACTAGTTGATTCCCAGGAGATCCCGTGTCTAAAGTCAGAAAGGGAACAGAAAGAGGGGTCTGGCTGAGGACTGATGAGGCCAGGCCATGGTACGACAAGGCGGGGGACGAAGCGGGCACCACACAGGACTGGGAGACGCGGGACGGAGACCTCTCTGTGGACGTTCCGTAGAGAACTGTGCACCCCTTTTCTTCATTTGAGTTCCTTGCTTAAAAAAAAAAAAGGTATCTAGTTGAGGTCTGACTGAGTCCAGCAACGATCCTTGTTTTGCACCCCGAGTGGAGACCTTTCAGGGAGATGCTGGCGACCCCTCACGGGGACCAGGGACCAAGGTCTACTACACTGTCCTTCCGGAGTGATAGGACCTCGAGATGGTTTGCACTGGAGACTTCAGAAGCAACAGGGCATTCTCTGAAGCAGGATGGGAGGGATAAACCCTTGTCTGAAAGGGTCCAGCGCGGTCTCCGTGGGTAAAGCATAGTGTTCCATCCGAGAAGTAGCGCAGGACACAAGGTCGGGTCGGGTGGGGAGGAGAACGATGTGCAAAACAGTTCTGTCTGAGTCTCTGTTGGGATTCGTGCGGGGTTCACTAAGGCGAGAAGCTCCTGGAATGGGCTCATGTCGTGCGACCAAAGACCGTGTTCAGTTCTTGTATCTCCTTAGGCTAGAAGTAGCGTGATCTTGGAAAATTAATTTAGTCTCTGAGTCATAGTTTTCTCAAGTGGAAAGTGGGAGAAGTATCACTTGCCACTAATTAAACAGTAGATCATGTGAAACACTTAGAGGCCTTCAGCTGAGAGCAGAATAATTTAGGTTTTTAAATATATGCAGGTCTGACTGCCTCATGACTTTTATCAGGAACCTAGAAGCAGAATGAGTTAAAAAAAAACAACAAAACAACTTGACAACAAAAGAAACCCATACAGATTAGCGGGTCTTAATTCCTTCAGATGTTCTGTACGTGGTTCCTTTGGGGTCAGGAAGTGGCAGAATGAAATCTGGGGCATGACTGGGGGGCGGGGGGAGGCATGGAATGGGAGCCCCCCAAGGAGGCAGCGAGAGAGACGGGTGCCACGAGAAGGCGGAGAGTTACAGTAACATGGGACAGTCGCGTTGTCAGGAGGGACAGCGCAGTCCTTCCCTGTTGGATGTCAGCGTGGGGGATTGAGGGAGAGGGCTGGAGGACAGGTCGCTGTACTTGAGAGCAGTTTTATTAGCCTTATTTATTTATGATTGGATAGTGGAAAACATTAACTTGATAGTATGTGCCAGGTGCCTCTTTATCTCACTGAATCTTCACATGGTCCCTGGAAGGTGGGGCCATCCTGTCCTCAGCTTCCCACTGTCTGCACGGCCTCGGAGGAGGCTCCAAGGGGGTTCTGTGAGGTCCCGTATCTAGCACGAGGTTAGGAGCCAGGCTCTGACCCCTGCGCGACAGCAAAGCCTGACACACAGGCTTGTCACTCCAGCCCCGCGGGAGACCGGAGCTTGGGGCCAAGGCTGGGGGGTGGCCAGACCGACCACAGGCTCTAACAGGGGCATCGGGGAGGAGAAAGGACAGAGACTCAAGTCCCAGGGAAGCCACTTTTCCCCAGAAAGACCTCGTAAAAGGGGGAAATGCAAGATGCTATAGGAGGAAGGGGCAAAGACTCCAAGGAAGGGGCTGGCCTGGGCCCCAAGCCTCTCCTCTGCTCTTTGGTGCCTCTTGTCAGCGTGCGTGTGGGAGATCTCTTAGGCCTGAGCTGTATGCTGAAGTGATGGGAGTTCGCCATGTTGGGATCATGAAGGAGGAGGTGATTTCCTCCTCCTTCCCTGTGTGGCTTCCCCAAGATTTTGGGCGGGGTTCATCCCCGATTCCTGGTAGTCCATAAGTGGTAAGAACCACTTTGGATTTTCAAAGCACAGGCACATCTACTTCTAATGATCTTTTGTTCCCGTCTCGTGTTCTTTCTGCCCCCACTCTCCATCTTGGTTTCCCAAAGGAGCTGTCCTGTGTGGCTTTTTTTGTCTGACTCAATTGCTCTCAAAGATGCAGATGCAATCTTCCCGTGAGGAAAAGCTCTCTCGTCAACGTGCTGAAAGTCAATGTGTACCACAGGACTGGCCCCCCCAAAGTCGGTTGGTTCTCAGAAGTTGGAGGGTTCCAGGGCACTTGACTAAAGCAGAAGTGAGAGCTACACTAAGGACGAGGAACTTGTTGCATCGTTTCATTAGCATGAACGAGCAGCCTCTTGGGCTATCTGGAACATTCAGACACTCGAAAGGCATTTGTGTGATGTCATGGCTATGGGGATGCCCAACTGGACTCCACGGGGAGAGGTGTCCTTCTGCGCAGTCTGGCCCATTTTACCAGCCACCTGCCCAGTGACGGGTGCTCAGGTGGCCAGGGTCCAGGGCAAACCTTATCTGAGGAGGAGTCATTCACAAAGTCCTCCCGGCTTCCTGCTCTTGGCCCAATGATGGAGGCAGACCTTTTCCTCAGAAATCGTTGTAAAGGAAGCTGCATGATTCCTTCCTTAGAAAGCCAGGAGTTGACCCTTTTGAGCACTCTCTCCCTCCGAGAAGGAAGACCTGGAAGCTAGGTACGCGGTTCTTTCCACAGACAGTTACACAGCCCTGCTGTACCCCCAAACTGTCATCTACAGGTGTAAGCCTTTCAGAAAAGCGAACCGGATGTGCTTGTACCGTTTCCTCGAAGGAAAATGAAAGCAGGCAAATACCTGTAGTACATTCCGTGCAGAAACGTGCTGCTTTAGCTCCAGGCTGATTGAAATGGGTAGGGAATGCGTTCAGGGGATGAATGTGACCCTAGCAGTAAAAAAAAAAAAAAAAAAAAAGTAGACAGAGGGTAGAATTTAAGCTAAGAAAAAGGAGGGGGAAGGAAGTGTTCTCAATTCTTTTTTCTTTTCTTCTTCCTAGCAAGAACCAGTTGAGTCATCTTTGGGGCTTAGTAATGGAGTAAGTGATCTTTCTCCTGAGTATGCCGTCCTGACTTCAGCTATAAAAAATGAAGTGGATAGTACGGTGAACATCATAGGTAAACTGTTTTGACATCTCATTTTTTATCTACACCAGCAGCCCCCTGGGGTCTAAAATTTGTAAGACGTGATTTGAAATAACATAGTCAGTGGGAGGAGGTCTTGGAACCATCTCAAAATGCGAAGTTCCAGCCCCCAGATTTCAGGGCTGAAGAATAAAGGCCTTTGAGGATCAGATAAAGGAACTTTTGATGGGTCAGCCTCAAGAAAATAGGCCAAGAGTGACTTCCCAGGAGACTCCAGTAGATGAAATGCCGCCCCCCCCCACCCCCCCGTGGCTCATGATTAGCGGTTCTCCATCTTTCGGTAAGCGGTCCCATGTACAAAAGTGTTGTTCTTTGAACTTGGGAACAAGGAGAGGGAAGACTGTCCTCACAGGTCCTCTCAGAACCCGGTCTGTGGCATAACCTTCCACGAAAGTGGGGCTCTTCTTGCAAGTGAAGGAACTGAGGCACAGAGACCTACAGCCACATGGCACACTTTGATTCCACAAAGATTCTTGAGCACCTTCCACAGACCAGACAGTGCTAGAAATAGGTTGGGAAATAGGACAAGCCCCATCCTTAGTTCCGTGGAAGAAGACAGTAAACACCTATGGCCACAGATAACTGCTGCGCTAGCATGTGTGGAAAATGCTGCTAAGAAGAGAATAAGGGAGAAGAGCTAGACTGGAGGCTTCTGGAAGGAGTGGCATTTCCTCTGAAGTGGATGGGTGAGGGGGAGCCCCGGGACTGCCAGACGTGGACCCCCCCATAGGGGGGCTTGGAGGGCTAAGAAAGGGCTAAGGGCCAAGGAACCGGCTTGGAGGGCTAAGGAAGTCCAGAGTGGCAGATGGGGTGGTGAGCCTGGGGAGAGGGATCAAGGGGGGGGTCCTGGGGACTTTTCCAGCCATGGGAAGGACATTGGGTTTTATTCCCAAACTGCTGAAGGGAATTTTTTTTAATTTAAAATTTAAAATAAGATTTTTTTAATTTAAAATTTAAAATTAAAAAAATTTTTTTTAATTAAAGTATGAGAGGCAGTCAAGTGCACAACTGTTTTATACACACACACACACACACACACTCCCTAACCCCCACCTCTTGGAGGGTTTTAGGCCGGAGAGGAACCAGAGTGAATTTCATCTCAGCCGGATCCACTGGCCCATGGCGCTGAGGGGATGGCGGAGGCCTTGCAGTGAGCTCGTCTTTCAGCTCCAGCCCCAGATTCCAGAAGCAGGCTTTGCCCTCAGGCCCGTTATGGTCCCTTCAACTCTTCTCCATTTTGTAGTCTATCAGGGCTTCTGATGCTGGTAAGAACCAGAGAGATCGCGCAGAACTAGGAGAGCAAACCTCCTGTCCAGGTGCCTTCACTTCTGGGCCCTCGGCTGCAGAGAGAAGGCCTCAGATGCTACAAATGTCAGTCCCTCCTCTGCCTCCACCCCAGGGTTTTGGAGTTTGGGAAGTAGGGTGGAGTGTGCGGGGACTCCCTTGAAGCCGAGGGCTTTGGCCCAGCGCGGTGTGAGGGAAGGATGGGCGGGCGGGCTGCCTGGGAGCGACCCGCACGCCCGTGGCCCGGGACTGCCTCCCCCCTCCTGGGTTCTCAGCTCTCTTCCTCTCCTCAGCGGGCAGCCCCTGGAAAGCCATGCCCAATGAGCCCTTAAAAAAAAAAAAGAAAATGTTTGCCAAGACTCCAGGCACTTTTTCTTGAGATTCAGCTACGTCGAGCCAGCTGGTTGGTTTTGAGCTCTCCTTCATTTGTGAGGTGAATTCAGCCTCGGATAAAATGGTGAACAAAAGTCACAGTAGTACAGAGTTTTCTTTACCTTTTAAAAAAAAAATCTGGTGGAGTCTTCAGCATGTAAATTCTCTGTCAGATTGATCTTTGCCCTTTGGTATGATCGCTGCTATGGCGGTTGCTGCTGATTTAACGAGTCCTTACTTCCGGGGCGAAGCCCGGAGCCGGAAGCCGGATGCCCAGTTTGATCGGAAAATCACCTGCTGGATTAAATGAGTGTCTTCCTTGGCCTAATAATAAAATAATAACGGAGGGCAGTAAAAGGAGTTTGAATATCTCTAATTAGTTGGTGGCCTTACAAATGTACATAGTAATACAGCAAGTGGATCCATGCGAGTTTTTTAAAGAAGGGGGTAATTTGTGATCTTTGTGAACACTACCTCGGATTTTAAACCCTTCCTAGATTTTGTCTCCACTCCCACCGTGACCATTAATTAGCCTTCCCTAACCTTCGTGATTTGTGGACCGAGGTGAGAAATGCAGGGATTCTGACTCCAAGGCCATGGTGGAATTTGGGAGATTGTCTCTCTCGACCTTTTAAAAATACCTTATTTTTTAAAAAATGACACTGTTTCTTGCTTTCTCAGTTCATGTGTCTCTGAGCCCAGAGTTCATTCCAGTTTTGTTTTCAGGCCCCAAGAAGGAAGCTTCCGGGTGTTTTTCATTCTGCTTTTATAAGCATATGTGTGGATAAGATTTAAATTGGGAACTGAAATGAGTGTATTGTATGGTAGCAGGTTTTCACGGGGTCTCTCGGTTCCTAGCGAGGGAAATAGATGGAAAATCTGTAAGGTAAGCCTGCGGAGGCCAGCTGCCCAGTCCGTTTTCATTCCAGGCAGGAATTCACTGTGAGTGAATCCAGCAAGTGGATGAAACACTCGCCCCGACACAGGAACTCCTGCTTGATGGCTGCCGAGGTTGCCTTAATTCTTGCCACGAATTACACAGCAGGAACACACACACACACAGGCGCACGCTTGTGGCTGTCGGCGGGCTGGGCCCTCGTCTTGTCCTTAACAGCCGAACGCACTTTCCGATTTAGCCAGTTGTGCTGGGACCCCCAAAAAGCGCAGTGTCTCAGCACTTGAGACTTGTCTTCTAATGTTCCGTCTCTCCTGGATGATGAAATGGCCCAGGTGAGCAGGCTCAAAGGCCTAACCCGGCTTTCCTTTGAAGGGTGGTAGGAAAAAACCAAACCAAACAAAATCCAAAGAAGACAACACAAAAAACCTCATTTTTATTTTTACCTTTCTTTAGCATTCAATTCTTTGTTGCATGTGGTGACTTCTGTTTTTAGGAAGCGGAAGACGCCAGCAACATGTCGAATGGTTCTGACAAGACCCCGCTGTCGTCTTGCCCAGGTCAGCAGAGGTTTTGCTGAGCTGGATTGGAAATCCTCTCCAGGCCAGGGTAGAAAGTTTGCAGGTGCGGGCACTCTGTCAGACTTGCCTGGGCAGCGCTTTATAGCCCCGTTGTGTTTCTTGATAAAAGATGACCCACCCTTCAATAAAGCAAAGATTTCTGTGAAACAGGGAGGCTCTTCAGGGTTCCCAAGTCAAGCAAGCAACTCTCAGTGACTAGACACACAGCCATTAGGAAATAACGCGATTTGGGTTTTGTCTACCCACCTTATGGGATGTACTTTTTTTGGGGGGGGGGTAATGGCTGCCAGGTTGGACAGATTTGAAAAGTAAAGCTTGAGTAGCTCTTTTAGACAAGCTTAGAAATTCAGATATCACCAGGGAGGACTTGCAGTTGCAAGAGAACCAATCACAGCATAGAGACCACCTTAGGGTCCCCTCGGGGCCTCGTGGTTGTGACTCAAGGTTGGCAGCCTCGGGTACCAGAATTCGTAATGATTTGCGGATGGCCAGAAGTGACACTAGGCTGTAGAATTGTGTCATCTTTTTCCAGCCCCTTTGTTCACTCTTTTTTGCTATTTTTCCTGGTGCGTAACATGTAAAAAACCCCATCTACAAGATGAAAAATAGCTTGAGGTGGATCTTTAGATGGAAGGTCCCCCCTCAGCAGGGGGAGGGAGTGAAGGTCTTCCACGCTCCTTCTCGGTGGGCTGCGAGCCGTGCCTTCTTTGGGGAGGGCAGAGCCCTCTGCCCCTCGGGAGACAAAGCATCCAATTTTGCCAGAACTCCTAGAAAACTCTGAGCAATATGAAACTCCATGTGAGATGTGAAAGCCAAATGTCACAATATACCCAGACCCACAACTGATAGTGCACCTTATTTTTCTTCAGGGGACTGGACCTGGGGAAGCCTGGTCACAGATGTGGGACTGCATGGGATGCTCTCAGCTGCCATGCGGCAGCACGAGCCTGGGCAGTAGTTTGGCTAATGCCTTTCAACCTTGAAAAGTCTGTATTTGCCCAAGAAACCTGCCATCCTTTTTTATGAAGCTATATATTTCTCACCTTTCCCTCTCCCTTGCCGCCCCCCTCATGTATAATTAACCGTCAGCTCCTCCTGTCTCCCCGCGTATTTCTCAAGTCCAGCCCCTTTCTCCTTTTGGTATTATCCCCAGTCACCGTCACTCTGCTTCCATTCTGCCCCCTCCCCATTCCTTCTTCACACGGAGGGATTTTTTTTTTTAAAGATCTTATTTATTTATTTGAGAGAGAGAGAGTGCGCACGAGCAGGGGGAGGGTCAGAGAGAGAGGGAGAGGCAGATCCCCACTGAGCAGGGAGCCCAACTGCGGGGCTCCATCCCAGGGCCCTGCGACCATGACCTGCGCCGAGGGCAGATGCTTAACCAACTGAGCCACCCAGGCGCCCCCGAGATTTTTTGTTTTTTTAAATGCCAATCTCACCATTGTCCCCAGGACGAAGACCCGAGTCTCTCTTGTGTCCGCAGAGTCCTGCTACCTGGTCCCTGCCAACCCCTTTTATATTTGTTTTTGAACTTGAATTATTCTGAACATTTTGACTTCCATGTGCCTATCCCTTGAGGAAGCGAGGTGGGCCATGCGTGTTGTCCTTGTGGAACGGCCTTGAGGGCTCGTCCACACACCCCAGAAAGACACGGACATTTGGCAGTTCTGCTGGGAAGTGCGAGCCGCTACCCCAAGAAGTCTCATCCACATCCCCGCTCGCAGACCATCGACCCTTGAGATGTGTCGACTAATTCGACTGAGATTTTATTGGGACAGATTATTTGCTCCCCTTTACGGTAGCACGTGGCTCTGTTTTCTCGTGGGAGTGAAGAGTGTATACGGCCCCAGTCACACTCTTGCATCGCCCTCTACAGCCACCCGTTGAGGTCGAGGTCGGCAGAGGCTGCAGCTGGGGGGGGCTCTGGCCCCTGCAAGGACAGAAGGCGATTCTCTGAAACCTTTAACCCCATAGTGACTGTCTTTCCCACCGTGGCTCATGGGCATCTAATCCAAATCGTGGCTGCATTTTATTTAAAAAAATAAAATAAAAAGCACACAGATTAGCAGTTAAAAGACACGTAGCTTCTAGACCTACTCCTGCATTTTTTTTACTGACCACATGACCTTGGGCAAACTCCCTAGCCTCTCTGAGACTGGATTTCCTGAAATATAAAACGGAAATAATAATACTGATCCTGCCTACCTCCCAGGGTTGTTGGGAGCACAAAAGGAGCGTAGTGGAAAAAATCACCGTATAGTTAGAAGGTGGTAAAATAGTATTATGATTATGATATTATCAAAGTCCTATTAAAATATAAAAATATATTTGAGTAATGAAGGTAGCCTCTGCCCGTGCTGCATCATCAGTGCTAATATTAACAGTTTCAGTTCTCGAACTTTCGGATAGGATCAAGAAGAAATTTATCTCCACAGTACCGTGGATAGCTTCACTTTCTCTGCCCTCTGATAAGCTTTATGCTGAACCCTACAATGACCTGGATGACCTTGGCAGTCTGGCTGGCCTCTCTGGGCTTCGGCTTTCTTTAGCTATAAAGTGGTAGGACTACCCCCCTTCCCCTTTCCAGAGCCCCGTGTTTTCATTTCTAATAGTCTCTGCCCTGAGAGCTTTCTGTGAGGCATGGGGGGCACGGCTTTCTCAGGTGGAGCCCCACATGAAGTCAGCAATTGTTAATAAAGTTAGAATGACCTTTTAAGGAACCAAACCGGTTCATCAGTAAGCAGCCATGAATAATATTGTTGCAATTCTTAGCGACGAGGTCCAGATAAAATTACATTCCTGTGGGTGACCCTTTTCCTGATGGGCTGACCCAATGTGCTGGAGAAGCTTTAGTGGATTCCGAGCCCCTCCAACCATTGGAGAATTTCCTCGGCACCCAATATAGAGCTGCTGAAAAGCAATTTCACTACTGGTTACGAGCCCAGAGTCTCATTAAGGTGAGAGTCCTCGGTTTTTATCCTCAGATGGGCTTAGAAAGGCAGGAGCAGCCCGGTGGGAACTCGATGAGCCCTTTCGGTTAGGGGAGTTCCACCTCGGGGTCAGAGAGAGTGGAATTTGATTCCTGGTTCTACCGCTTACTGGCCCTCTGACCTTGATTAGTATTTAACTCTCCATGATGCCTTTCCTCGTGTCTAGAATGGGGCACTTCCTCGTGGGGTCGTGGAGTCTTCCAGGTGGGAGGTCAGGGGTGAGTGGGAAAGGCAAAGTTAAGTGCTCAGGAAGTGTTTGGTTTTTTGTTACTTTTATCGGTCAGGATATTTGGGTGCCCCACATAGTGCCACTTTTTTTTTTTTTTTTTAGATTTTATTTATTTGAGAGGGAAGGGGACTGAGAGCGAGAGCACAAGCAGGGGGAGCAGCAGGCAGAGGGAGAAGTAGGCTCCTAGCTGAGCAGGGAGCCCAATGTGGGGCTCGATCCCAGGGCCCTGGGATCCTGACCTGAATGAAGGCAGCCGCTTAACCGACTGAGCCACCCAGGCGCCCCGCACAGTGTCACTTCTGACTTGATTTGCTGTAGCAGATCGCTGACAGTTTGCTATGCGTGTGTCTTTTTGGCTGTCAGGAGTCAGTGTTGTCACTTGGGGCAAAGGCTGGTGGTTCAGGGAACTCAGGAGTGAGAGGGAGAGAGAGAGATCGGTCAGATGATTAGGGCTAGTGCCTGAAGCGCATCCAGAGGGCATCTCAGACGTTAGGAATTCCTTGCTTCTCCTTTGGGCTTGCAGCTTGTGAGTTGGCCCCCAGTGATGTTCAGATGTTAAGTGAAATAGAGTAAAATGAACCACTTTTAGTGTACAGTTCTGTGAATTTTCACAGAAGCACTCAGTTGTGTAACCACCACTATATTCAAGACCCAGGACGTTTTATCACTCCTCCCTGCAAACATTTCCTCCCCTTCGCCCCAGCTCCTGGCTACTGCGCCCCCTCTGTCTCCATCACTTCCTCTAGGTTCTGGAAAGCCCCCTTGCCAGAAGTCTTGAAGTTCACCAGGAAGCATTCATTGTCACCTACGGTGTCTGTATGTGGCCATGAGCTCCCGAGGGACTCAGGCTTGGGTCGGTGAGCCTCAGTCTGTCCACTCGTCCATTTAGCAGAGCTTCACAGGGCTACTTGAGGCGGAAGCCATGAGCCGTGTGCTGGGACTTGGTACAGAAGGTTCTAATCCCGCTTCTCAACTCTCTCAGGAGCCGCAGCTTGGTTGGGAGATGAGGCAAACAAACAACAAGGTGCAGGGAGGGATACAGAATTAACTTGCGATATGAGGCAGAAAATCAAAGTGGGACAAGGTGGTGTCACGTAGTTTCGGCTGAGCAGTGGGGACAGCGAGGGAGAGGCGCTCTGGAAGGAGAGGTCGCTGTGTTCTGGGGTGGTCAGGAGAAGGCTCTAGAAAGGCAGAGGCATTGTGAATACTGTCTGTTACTCACCCTCCCCTTCCAACCCTTTTGAGTCCTCGGACTGGAAAAAAATACTTCAGTTTCTCAACTCTTTTCATGTGGCCTCTCCCCGGCCCCCTTCCCTTCTTCTCACAACTGTCCTAAACTTCTAGAGCATTCTGTGCTGGCCCGGAGCCCCCACCAGAGTTTTCACAAGCCAGCCCCTTGACTGGGTGATTGGTGCTCTGCCCCTCCTCATACTTGACAACAGTGCCCCTCACGAAGTAGGTGCTCAGTAAGTCTCCCGTGCGTTGACTGACTGAGTTGGGCACTGGGAGGGGAAAGCAGCGAAGGAGAGAATTCCTGGTCAGAGCAAGGGGCTGTGAGGACAGGAAGACGTTTGAGTTGCTGTTGTTGTGTATGCTCCCAGCTCGCCTGCTGTCCACTTGGAACGACAGGGCAAAAGAAGATTGGATTTTGGAGGGTTGGTGATGAGAGTGGCTTTGATTTAAATCGAATTTATACAAGACCTCAGTCGCATCAGTGGGCAGAGTGTCACTTATCGCTAGGCCCTCCTCAGACACACGCGGGCGCACCCTGTTTGCTTTCTATCCGCCAGCTGCTTTTAGGACTTGGGAAATCTTGTTTCCCTGCCGTTTTATCTAACGTGGAAGAAGAGACTTGAGAGAGGTCAGTGTCTGCGCTCAGTCTGGGTCTAGTGAACTACATAATAGATGCTCTTCGTGCTCAAGTAAGATAGTCCAAAGGATAAAGTAAGAATTTGGGAGACTGCCTTCTGTACATAACCTGCCTTCCTTTTGTTTAATTGTATGCCCTCCAGGAGAACCTGAACCACATTCCATTTCCCTTCCTCTCTGAGTGCCGTGGCTCTGTGGACGGCTATCACATCCCCACATCTCCTTCCCCCAGCCTCTTGGGTGCCTTCCCTCTCTTCATTCCAGAACCCGAGAATTCTCACTCCCCTCTCAAGCCTTCTCTGAATAGAATCAGGTCATGTTCTCTTTACCTCGTGCTAGTCATTTCATCTCTCTCCAAAAAGCAATTAAAACAGGAACTCATTTATAAACAAAAATACTGCAGCAATTAAAATACCAAATGGTTAAGACAAGAACTTGTCCACGATGGCAGACTTCTCAAAAAGATTTTTTGCCTAACCCGATGGTTGAGAAAACAGGAGGGACAAGGAGCCCTGCTTAGAACTTGAGCTGTGTGACATTGGGAAAGTTAATCTACCTCTCTGTGCCTGAGCTTCTTCATTGATGAAAGGATTAGGACGGCTTGCCTGTCATTCTCATGGGTGGAAATGTTAAAATAATTTACACAGGCCTGAGTAAAACATTGATTATGGTGGCAAAGTTTTTTGAGGCCCTTGGAGAAACATCGTGATTCCTTTACTGTTTCCATTTGTTTATCGGTGCCAGTTTTCAGAGATGTTTCATTCAATCAATTGCCAACAGAAATATAAGGTCAGTTTTGTTTAAAAGTAGGGGAGGGCATTAGGGGCTTTCAGATTAACAATGAGACACTACAGTGGAAACTCTGAGAGGTTTCGGAGTGGCTGAAGTAGGAAAGTAGTGACCACACCAAAAGCTGGTGAGAAGGGTGCGAGAATCGGGTCATCTGTACGTTGGTGGGAACGTGAAACAGTATAGCCACGCCAAGCAATAGGCAGTTTCTTGTAAAAGGAATCATGAAGTTACTATGTGATCCAGCAATTGCACTCTTGGGCCTTGATCCCAGAGAAATGGAAACTTATATTTATACAAAACCTATACACCAATGTTCTTGGCAGAATGGAAATGACCCAGAAGTCCGTCAATGAACTGAATAGTTAAACAGGCTGTGGTATATCCACACCAGGGAATATTACTCAGCCGTGGAAAGGAACCAACTGTTGATATGCACTACACAGCGGCATGGACGAATTTCCAGGGAATTACGTGGAAGGAAAAAAGTTCCTCTCACTAGGTTACTATGTGAGCTTGTTTATGAAACATCCTTGAAAGGACACAAATTACAGAACCGGGAACAGATGAGTGGATGTCAGGTTAGAGACGGTGGGGAGGAGAGGTCCACAGAAGCTGGGTACAGGCGATGCTTGTGATGATGGACTTGTTTTGTATTTTGTGCTGGCGAACACATGGGATGACATATGTGATAAGTTGCATAAAACTAATTACACACACGTATTACACACACACAGAGGAGTACGAGGGAGACTGGGCAAATGTGAACAAGATGTGTAGAATGTTATCCGTGTCAGGATCCTGATACTGGGCTCGAGTTTTCCAGGATGTGTCCATTGAAGGCAACTGGATAAAGGGCACCTAGGATCTGTCT
>JAPYYJ010000964.1:0-14856 GCA_028533885.1 Nasua narica
GGGTTAGGTGTCAGAGTGAGGGGAGTTAGGCACCCACAGTCGGTTGACAAGAAGAGACTCTGACGGAATGGTGGGGCTTCACCCAGGGGAATTTCTCATCCTACCTTGGAGCTGATCAATTTTGTGAACTGCTAAACCTCAGTTTCAGCGTTCTTCCAAATTTCCAAATGCTACTAACAGTTGGGTCCCAGACCTAATAGGAGATTCACTCCAGGATTTTTCCCTTCTTGGGGAACAACGACTGGGTTAAGGGTCTAGGCACTGCAGGTGGGCCGTTTGGAGCTCAAATTCTTTTTTTTTTTTTTTAAAGATTTTATTTATTTATTTGACAGAGAGAGAGCGAGATCACAAGTAGGCAGAGAGAGAGGGTGAAGCAGGCTTCCCGCTAAGCAGAGAGCCCGATGCAGGGCTCGATCCCAGGACCCTGAGATCATGACCTGAGCCGAAGGCAGAGGCTTTAACCCACTGAGCCACCCAGGCACCCCTGGAGCTCAAATTCTGACTTGGCCATTTTCTAGCTATGGGATCTCAGGCAATCTGAGATTTTCACGTCTCTAAATCTGTTAAATGGGGATGATGGTGTGTGTTAGACTGTTGGGTGGATTAAATAAAATAATATGTGTATATATTATGTATATATGTATATTGTTTAAAATATATATGTTTAATATAATAAATATAATATATGTAATAATATGTATATAAACAAGGAACAAACAGTTCCTTTTTAATGGTTGTGAGAACTGAAATTATTTTTTCTGTTAAGAGGGCATTGGGCAAGTGATACCACTGTGTCCTTCAAGCTCCACTGAAATGTGAGATATGAGTAAAGGTAACTGCAGGTTAGGCTGCTAGTTGCAAATCCAAATGTTTGCAGGTTCTTTCATAGTAATAGAAGCCCTGCCTTTCACTGCCTGGAACAAAGACTAAATTTCCCAGACTTTCTTTCAGCTAGATATGGTCATGTGACAGGGTGCTGGCCAATGAGATGTGAGTAGGGCTGGACGGCTACTAGACGTCCTCCTGCAGAGACTGCTAGATTTCTGATAACACTGTATCCCTTTCTGTATTCCATTTTGCTGATTGGAACGCGGGTGTGATGGCCAGAGCAAGGCGTGGGATGTGAAGATGAGGGACAGGTCCAGGGGACAGCAGAGCAAGGAGCTGGAAGGAAGCTGGCTTCTGAGAAGTTCATGGAGCCGACCCAGCACCGGGTCCTGCAGACTTCTCCGCGCGAGAGAAACCAGCTTCTCTTTCCTCTGGTACTCTGTTAGTTGCAACCGATTTTCACAGAATCAGTAAAAAGAGCTGACTTTTTAAATGAGCCTACCCAAACTTACAAATCCAGATGAATGCTGACTTTCACAATAATCATCCTCTGTCATAGAGTCCTAGAAATCTTCCTAAAATACGTGTCCTGATTACACATCTACAAACATTTACCAAAGATTCATAAATATTTATAAATTATTCTTTTGGAATTATCATCAAGGACACACACACACACACACACACACACCCCACACCAGTTTTGCTACTTTGTAAAGTTATATTTTATTTTCAACACCCAGGTGGTACTGATCAGCTCAGTCATCCCTTCCATTCACCTGGTTGGTTTACGGGTGATTCTTAACTATTTCCCCAAGGCAAATCCACCATCAAAAGAGATACATAGTTTATCACTGTGGATATCCCATAGAATATGCTGTCACTACCAAAGTCAGTTCCAAAAGAAGAACCCCAAGCAGTCTGGGAGCAATAATGGAATCATTCACGTGTAGCACTTCTAATTGAGGCTACCTTGATGGGAAATTCGTCCCAAGGTAAACAGTCTCATATCTTGTATAAAAATCACTTTTTTTAAAACATTTTTTTAAGATTCTGTTTATTTACTTGACACACACACACACACAGAGAGAGAGAGAGGTGCACAAGCACGGGGAGCAGCAGGCAGAGAGACAGAGAGAAGCAGATTCTCTACTGAGCAGGGAGCCTGATGCAGGGCTCGATCCCAGGACCCTGAGATCATGACCTGAGCTGAGCATACATGCAAAATTGCTTTCACTGTTTATGTCCTATCCACAAGGCTGATCGTTTGCTGAAGAGTTAGAAGTCTCCTTAAACGTGTAACATGAAACTGATTGCTCTGATGGGAGAAAAGAGTTGTTACATGTAGGTGTTTGGCTCAGTCTTTTCACTGAGTTCTCTGCCTTATGTTCAGGAGAGATGGGTTAGTGGCGTGTTTCTGTTCTTCCTCTCCCAGCTGGGGGGGCAGCAGATGAACAGACCTCCTTATTATTGAAGCTGCCAGAGCTGGCACATCAGTGGAAGTCGATACAGGCTATGACAGATTTTTTTTTCCTAAGCCATAATTAAAGGAAGAAGACATATTGACCTGAGAAGTAAATAATACAGCATGAAATCCAGGCACTACCCAGAGGAAATCAATCAGTCGCGCGGCTCCCTGCAAGGGAGCATCAGAGCTGTATATGAAGAGCCATTGCTTTACAATAATGTGTTGCTGCTGTAACATTGGTATATGGGACTGTTTTCCACTAAGCTTAGCCCCTGAAAGGGGGACAGCTAGAAAAGCAAACATAGAATTCATTCGGGCACAGCCTCAAGAAACAGATTTGCATTTCCCACCTTGTTGACTGTGTTGAGGAGATTCTTAGCCTTTCCCTGAAATAGAAATCATATCTGAAAATCACAAGGGTACAGATCCTTGCGCAGTTCCTGTAACAAAATCACACCAGATTTCAAGCCAACCGTGGGGAAGAGCAACCCAGAGCCTTCCAGTCAGCACTGAATGCTCCATAAAATATGTCTATCAGTCCCTGGATGTCTCCAGTGATCTGCCCATCCATGATGGAATGAATTCCAGTGTATGGAATCTTAAAATCCTCCCTGCTTGCTAGGTGAACGCATGAGCCTGGGTACTTTTCCTTCTGTTTGCCTGCTTTTTCTGCTTGGTACAGGAGTCAAACCCAGCCTGGTCTTCCGCATCTCAACCAGCCACCCCACGTGACCTTCCAGAGGCTTTGCCTTTGTCTCACCTTAACGCCTCCCTGGCTCGTGGCTCCATTCGCAGCATCTTTCTGCTTTTAATGTGTACCTCTGCTGGGAGGTGAAGAACTGGGAGGTGAATCTCTCTGATCTGTTCCACTGGGTGGGAGATCCAACCCAGAGGAACTGGCGAGGAGAGAAACGTACATTTGTTCAGCAGAGAAGCTCATCTGCTTTCTGCAACGTGACCTCTGTCCCTCCTCACCTGGACTCATGCTTGCCTTACCCCGACCTTCAAAGCCAAGTAACAAGAGCATCCCCGAGACCGCCGGAAGCTGCCTTATGCCGATCATTATAGAAAACCAAAGCGACATGGGGATAACAGTAGCAGAGAGTGTGGATGGTGGAGATTTCTGTTTTTGCATGTGTGTGTGTGGGGGGGGGGTTGTTGTTTGTTCGTTCTTTTAAAGATTTTATTTATTTATTTATTTGATAGTGAGTGAGAGAAAAGGGCACAGAGGGAGAGAGAGAAGCAGGCTCACTGCTGAGCAGGGAGCCCAATGTGGGACTCGATCCCAGGACCCTGGGATCACGACCTGAGCCGAAGGCAGACGCTTAACTGACTGAGCCACCCAGGTGCCCCTGTTTGTTTTTTAGTAAACTTCTTTGAATGCAAATGCCGTGGACAAAAGTAGGCAAGATATCTTTACTTGACACACAGCAGAAGGTTTTTTCTCCCCAAGTGCACTGCTTATACCGGCAAAATCCAGGAATCATTCTATATGTTCGAAAATAGAAATTCCTAGAACATCATGCAGTTGTTTACAAAATCTTTATGAAAGTCTATTTAATAACACAAGAAAACAAAATATTGTCAAGTCAATAAGCAAAAAACAAAACAGCACATACAGCCGGGGGCGCCTGGGTGACTCAGTGGGGTAAGCATCTGCGTTTGGCTCCAGTCATGATCTCGGGGTCCTGGGATCGAGCCCCGCATGGGCTCCCTGTTCAGTGGGGAGTCTGCTTCTCTCCCCCTCTCCCTCTTTCCCTCATCTTCTGCCCCTCCCCCAGCTCATGTTTTCTCTCTCAAATAAAATCTTAATATATATATACTAATATAATTATATATATATATATATGATCTCCAGATTCTATTTGAAATCTCTAGGGGAGACAGGACGATCACAGTGGACTCTGTAGAAAGGCGATGTTGTGGGTTGACTATGTCCCCCCACCTCGCAGTGCGGAAACCCTAATCTCCAGACTGCTGGTATTTGGAAGTGGGGCCTTTGAGAGGTAATTAGGTTTAGAAGAGATCACGGGGTGGGGCCCCATGATGGGATTAGTGTCTTTCTAGGAAAAAGAAGAAATTCTCTCTCCCTCTCCCTCTCTACCTTCCCCTCTTCCTCCCTCCTTCCCTCCCTCTCCCTTCCACCTCCCTGCATCTCCCCCTGGGCTCGCCTCCATTCACAGACGTGGACGCGGACGAAAGGCCCCATGAGCCCACAGTAAGAAAGTGTCTACAGGGCAGGAAGCAAGTCCTCACCAAATCTGCTGCCACCTTGATCTTGGACGTACAGCTTCTGGGAATGTGAGAAATGAATGTCCACTGTTTAAGCTCTCCATCTATAATATTTTGTTACAGCAGCCTGAGTAGACTAGATAGGTGATAAATAACTTTAAATCTAGTTTGGGGATCCTTCCCTCCAAGGGATTTTCTTCAGAGACGGTAGATCGTCCCCACCACCCTTACCCTGGATGAGAGGGTAGTTGGTACCCTGCAAGAGGGCCACTCCAGGGCACCCTACACGTGTCCTTTGCGGTTAGTGGGACACAACAGAGTGGAATCTGATGTGAGCTCGAGAAAAATCTTGAAAGCCGGAGACGGGGCAGTCAGCATCAGCAGAGTAGAAAGAGCATCCCCTCCGGTGGAAGATCTCACCAAGCTCCTGCCAGGAGAGAAGGAGCCAGCTTGACTTGCTGCCCCCCACCCGGGGAAGAGGATACCCGCCCCCTGGACCAGCGTCAGTCCAGCTGGGGGGTGGGGCAGCCAGTGGAGATGCCCGTGCACAAGTTTAGCCAAGAAGTAAGGGCAGCTACAGAGGAAAGTCGAAGGTGGCTGGAGTGGGTGACTGCTGTTCCAGGGAACCCACAAGGACCTGGGCTGGCTGGCCGGTGCTCATGTGAGGGGAGGAGGCGAGATCGACAGGAGCAGAGTTCTAGAGTCAAGCAGTGGGCCCCGTGGTAGCGGGACCCTGCTGGGGCACATCACCCTCCGTGGTCACCCGGGCAGGGGTCGGCTGCCGTGCCCGGCCGCCCTCCAGATCAGAGTCCGAGCCGCCTCGCTGACGGACCCCGCTGTCCTTCTGTCCCTCACCACATTCCACCCTTCCTGTCCAGCGAACGCGTGTCCCAAACCAGGAGGGGACTCAGGAGTGTTCATCTGCTCAGGCTGTGCCGTGATCAGAGCATTTGTGGTCCCTTAAATTCATCTGCCCAATCCTGAAGCCCAGTGGGGTGGTAGCCGGCGCGGGGGCCTCTGGGAACTGCGTAAGTCATAGGGCAGAGCCCCCGTGGATGAGATCAGTGCTTTACAAGACAGGCTGCAGAGCGATGCCCTCACCCCGTCCCCCTGAGAGGACACAGCAAGAAGATGTCAGCCCCGAAGCAGGAGCAGGTCCCTCCCCTAAACTCAACGGCGCTGGGGCCTTCCCGTTAGACCTCCCAGCCTGCAGAAGTCTATGGTATTTTGTTATATTCGCCTGAACCGACGAAGACAGGGGCTTAAAGAACAGGAATCTATTTTCTCACAGTTCTGGAGGCTGGAAGTCCAAGATCAAGGTGTCCACAGGGTTGGTCTTTCCCGAGACCTCTCTCCTTGGCTCGTAGGTGGCCGTGCTCTCCCTGGGTCCTCACACGGTCTTCCTTCTTGAGTGTCTCTGTCCTCTTTTCCTCTTCTAAGGACACTGGTCATATTGGATTAGGACTCACCCTTATGACCTCAGTATGATTTAATCACCTCTTTAAAGACCCCCCCCCCCTTCTCCAAATACAGTCATGTTCTTAAGTACCGGAGGTTAGGATTTCAATATAGGAATTGGGTTGGGGGGACCCAGTGTGGCCCATCACACCAAGGAAGGACACAGTTGGGGGAGGTTCAGACCTCAGTGCATATGTGGTTAGACCACTGGTTGCAGGGATGTTGGCCGGTGCAGCCGGGCCTGAGCTGGTCTGCAGCTGCTGGGCAAACCATGGACCACCTTCCAGACCACTGGCGGAGTACAAGCGACCAATGGCTGGTAGGGGAGCCCCTGTCAGGGGCTTGTGACTCCTGCCCCCTGTGGGCCACGGAATGGCCAGGGGCCTCAGTTTCCAGGTCCAGATGGCTGCAGAGAAGTCATTGCCACGTGAGGCCACAAGATCTCGCGGGGACTTCGTTTCTGGGCCAGTGACAGGAGCCCACTGCTCCACAGGTCCTCACAGGCCCCCTGTGGACCCCCAGCCCCAGCCCAGCCCTCCTACAGATCCGCCGCCCCCAGGGCCCTGTCCCGAGAAATCTTAACTCCCGGCTCCCTTTAAAGGAATTCCGTCATTTATCACAGAGCGTATTTTGAAGGCAGTGAATTGATAACTGACACAGAGAGCCATCATGAACACGAACGGTGTGTGCAAGAGCTGCCTACTTCTCATTTGTGCATTCATGCCTCCTGCAGAGATGGTGTCGGACACCATTCAGGAGCTGGGGATAGAGAGAGCAAGACAGAGGAAGGTTCCGGCTCTGCTGGTCCCTCCCGTCTGCTGAGTGTCTGCCCATGAATCATGTCTAGGGTCCTGGAAAGAGTCCTCAGGGATCAGATCCTGGAACTGGAGTCCCAGCTCTGCAAATATTCTGCTAGGTGACCTGGGAAAAGTCACTTGGCCCCTCTGGGCCCCGGGACCCCCCATAATTTTATTCCCATGGCTGCAACACTATAGCACCCTCATTTATATATGCTGACCCCTCCTTCCTAGACTGTCAACTCCCGAGGGTAGAGATCTTGGCAACTATATGTTTCCAGGCGCGGCATGTGGCTGTTTCCTGCCTCTGTGTCACCCGCCACCCACCCAAACCTCAAATTTATATATTCGCCAGACAGATATTCTTAGCAAGCAACTTGGACCTTGTCTCTTCTCTGCTTACAATTTTAAATGACTCCCTGCAGCTCTCATGAATCCTCTGAGGCTGACCTGCAAGAATTTGGTCCCCATGTCTCTCTTCCCAAAAAACACCCTGCACGTCATAGTTCCCAGAAGCACCTCTTGCCTATGCAGAGTATAACTGGTCTACCCTATCCGGGGCTGGTGCTCTATGCATCGTCGGGCAGAGTCCCTCTGGGTCTTCTGACTCAGCTTAGCCCATCTTCCCCATGAAGCCTTCCTTTCATCTTCTCTCTCTATTCTCTGCCCACCACATCTGCAAATCTCCAGCATAACACCACGAATCACGTAACGGCTTTTAATGATCCATATCTGACACCTTACTGGAAATGGAGAAAGTTGAATGCAGACCGGGTGTTAGATGATTTAAACATAATAATCTAAACATTATTGCAATGTTTAGATACAGTTTTTATGTTCTTCCTTGTTACTATTTTCTGAGGTTTGGTGGAGGGATGTTGTGATGTGTGTAACCTGCTTGGAACTACAGCATCATCGTAAAATAGATAATAAAGGTCACAAAATAAAATTGTTCTTGAGGAAAATCAGGGACAGGGATTTAGTCTTTTGGCATTGTGCCTCCAGCTGCCCATGCAATGCCTGGCCTATCATGGATAGTTACAAAAATTTGATTGTTGAATTAATCGTGAGCAAAAGCAAGAAGGTAGGACAGGCATGGTATGGAAGTGGGGCTTGTTGAGATGGATGAAAGACCAGATTGACAGCACTACATTTCAGAGGAACTACCGAGAGGAAAAGGGAGATTAGACTTATCAGAGATGGCAGGGGCAGGGAACAGCACAATGAATGCGTGGTTGCGCCCAGAATCCCTCCTATGCAGGGACCATGAAGAGTTACACGGGTTGTGCATCGCTCAAGGAATTCCACCTGGATGGATCGTGATTAACTGTGTTCGCAGAGTAGGAGCCTTTTTCTGATTTCTATGATTGGGACAGTGGCAGCTTTATTCCTAAGTACGCGGCACTGGAGGGAGAGGAAGGAAATTAAGATACCATCTGATGTGCCTCAGTTCCCCAAGATGCATCCATGTGACGGTCCTGGGTAAACCTAGGGGGTCGGTGACCCTAAGAAGAGTGCACCTAGGGAAAGAAGAAAGAGGTTGAGAGAGACAGAAGAGAAGACACACACAGAAACCAGGGGGAAGAAGGAAGTGAACATGCAGGGTGATTTTCCAGAAGGGGCAGTTTCAGATGATGGTGAGTACAGGGGACCAGAGAAGGGGAAAGTGGGCACCATTTGGAGTGGGCACCATTTAGAGAAGTTTGGCAACCAGAGGTAGGAGAGATTTTGGCTGATGGTACAAGAGAGCTGCGGGGATGCAGATCTTGGTGTGCTTTAGACACAAGGGAGGGAGCCAGTGGAAAGGGAGAGATGCTGGTGAAGAAGGGATTCCTCCAGAATCAGCTGATGAGCTATGGGGAAATATGATGGCATTTTGTCAAAATAATGAGTGGACGCCCCACACTGGGGTCCCCTCGCCCATTCCCCTGTGCCCATCCATCACTCTGGTGACCAAGTCTCTGGACATCCTGCTGTGGCTACTGTCCCCAACCCCAGGGGCTCCCACATTCCCTCCACATCATTAAAGCTCCTCCTCTGATGACCAGCTTGGTTGACCCACCATGATGGATAATGTTATGTGTCAAGTTGGCTAGCCTCAGGGATGCCCACACAGCCAGTAAACCATGATTCTTGGATGTGCCTGTGAAGGTGTTTCTGGGAAAGATTGGCATCAATTTAGTAGACTGAGTATGGAGATCTGCCCTCACGGTGTGGGTGGGCATTGGCCAATCCACTGGGGGCTCAGGTGGATCCAAAAGGCAAAGGAAGAACAGAGTTTGCACTTTCTCCTTGAACCGGGGACATCCGTTTTCTCCTGCATTTGGACACAGGTTCTTGGGCCTTTGGACCATGGGACTTAAACCATCAGCACCGGGAGTTCCAAGGCCTTTGGACTTGGACTGAATTACCACTGGCTTTCCAGGTTTCCCCACTTTCAGAAGGCAGATGGTGGGACTCGTCAGCCTCCATCACTGCATGAACCAACCCCTACCATCGGTGTCTCCGTATCTATATCTACATACATCCTACTGGGGCGGTTTTTATGGAGAACTCCAATATACCATACTGTGAGTGTCTATGTTTCTGGTGTCAGGAGATGATCAACCTCGAGGTAATTTTTGTGGTCTTGGCTAACCCGCCATGTATTTCTTTCTGCCACATGGCTCTGTGAATGGGCAGAATGGCCAGTCTCTCAAGAGGGTCCTTGTCACATTAAAGACTAAGTGAAACAAGCCAGTCGCAAGAGGTCACACAGTGTATGGTTCTACTTAGGTGAGGCAAGGTCTAGTTAGTTCAAGCTGCTGTAAAAACAACAACAGCAACAACAACAAAATATGTACATATATACCCCAAAGTTTGAAAAAAAGAGGGTTGTTGTCCGAATGAACTAAATGTTTACAATTCTGCCAAACTGCCCAGAGTGTGATGTTATTGTCCCCAACCTCCAGCAGGCTCAGGGTCCTTGACCCCCCCAACCCCAGCTGATCTCATCCCTCCGCTGGAGAGAGTGACCACTTGCCACCACACTTGCCACCAGCTGGGCCCTGCCCGATGTAGTCACCTGGTCACAAACAGGCCCAGGGAGGAGAGAGGTAACTCAAGGGAGTTCTCAGTTTCCCCTCAGGAGTTTTTACAGACAGCATGCAGATTAGGAGTCTGTTTGTGTGTGCACGCAGGCATGTGTGTGTGTGTGTGTGTGTGCACGCGCTTGGGGGTGTAAAGATACAGAGAAACCTTAGTCGGCCAAGCACCAAAATGCTAACACTGATGGTTTATGAATAGTAGAGTGAAGTAATTTGCTGTCTGAATCTTTTACTAAGAGCATATTAGTCTTGTTTTTTAACCTTTAAAATACACATTTTGGGTGCCTGGGTGGCTCAGTTGGTTAAGCAACTGCCTTCGGCTCAGGTCATGATCCTGGAGTCCTGGGATCGAGTCCCACATTGGGCTCCCAGCTCCATGGGGAGTCTGCTTCTCCCTCTGACCTTCTCCCCTCTCATGCTCTCTCTCACTGTCTCTATCTCAAATAAATAAATAAAATCTTTAAAAAAAATAATAAAATACACATTTTAGGGGGGCCTTGGTGGCTTAGTGAGTGAAGCAGCCGACTCTTGGTTTCAGCTTATGACAGGCTCTCTGGGCCCTGGGACCAAGGTCTGTGTAGGGCTCCATGCTCAGCCGGGGAGTCTGCTCGGGGTTCTCTCTCTCCTTCTGCCCCCCACCCCACTTGTGCACGAACCTGCTCACTCTCTCTCTCAAATAAATACGTACATTTTAAAAACCTGAATTATAATAAAATGTTCCAAATATGTAGAGAAATATAGACTATGTATCCACCAAATATTTGCTTCATATCCCTTTAAAAAAAAAGGATATTAGCGCTCGCTTCAGCAGCACATATACTAAAATTGGAACGATGCAGAGATTAGCATGGCCCCTGCGCAAGGATGACACGCAAATTCGTGAAGCGTTCCATATTTAAAAAAAAAAAAAAGGATATTAAATGATTACAGATAAGGCTAAAGCCCTCCCCGTCTCCTTGCTCTTCCCCTCCAGGGGAAACCACGATCCTGAAATTGATGTATGCCATTATATTTTCCTATGTGTGTACAACCCCCCCCCAGCCAAGAACATATGTATTTTTGTGTTTACAAGTTAATATGTATTAATTGCTTCATTAATTATAACAAATTCATTGGAATTTAAAGAGATGTCATCATAGTCAATATGATCATTAAGCATGAACGGAAGTCAATTCCGCAGGATGTATGATTTGGCCTGTTGCTTTTTACCCTCACGACATTTCAGCAGTTTGCTCATCTTGTCACACGCAGGCGTGGCTCATGCATTATAACCACTCTGTATTACTGGGGATGGTAATACAATCATAACTCATCCCTCCTGTTGATGGAGGTGATGTCCTTTCCAATTTCTGACTATCACAAACAGTGCTGCAGCAAACACTGAAATAAACGTGTCCTTGTGAGCGTGTGCAAGGGTTCCCTGAGGGGCGCCTGGGAGAGGGATGCCTGGCTTATGCCTTGTGAGCATCTTCAACTTTTCTGGTCCTTGGCGATTCCACTCTCTAAAATGGTGAACCTAATTTTCATCGCACCCGCGGCACATGGCAATACTCATTTCTCTACTTCCTACCCGGACACTCTGAATATCCATGTTTGCATGTCTGAATGCCTGGAATATGGCAGGCATTTATTCCCCCGCCTCGGAGCCTTGGTCCTTGGTGTTCCCACTGCCTGGAAGGCTCCTTCCAGAGTCTCCCTCAATGCTTGAGCTCTCACTTGCTCACACATCACCTTGGGGAGCCCTTCACCCACCACCCTAGTCAAGGATGCAATTCCTCATTGGGCGCCAGCTCTACCTCGCTATCCTTCTTGTTTCATTTTCCCAACCACCATCTGTTTCATATTTGTGGTGAATTAGAAACTGCTTTGAGTTGTTAACACTTTTCTCATTGCAAGATGGAGTCTGATTCCCTCCTCTTTTTTTTTTTTTTTAAAGATTTTATTTATTTATTTCAATAGAGAGAGAACACAAGCAGGCAGAGAGGCAGGCAGAGGCAGAGAGAGGAGCAGGCTCCCCGCCGAGCAAGGAGCCCGATGCGGGACTTGATTCCAGGATGCTGGAATCATGACCTGAGCCGAAGGCAGTTGCTTAACCAACTGAGCCACCCAGGCGTCCCCTGATTCCCTCGTCTTGAATCTGGCCTGGCCTTGGTAACTGATTTGCCCAAAGTCACCGAGCTAGTGAGTGACAGAGCTCAGATGGGAACTCCAGCTGCCTGGCTTGGGAGTTCACATGCCTGGTCTCTAATCCCTGTGTCACTGCTTCCCCAGCTGACCCTCGAGGGCAAGCTAGACAAACTACCCATCCAGAACATAAAGAGCCTAGCAGAGCATTTTTGTCTAGCCCCAAACCTCTTTTCCAGAGAAAATGAAAATTCAGAGAACACCTAAAGACTGAGATACATCAGAAATAAAGAAAGCCAGAAGGAGTAGCTCTCTCTCTATGGGTGTCAAAGGCTCCCCACATGTAGGATGTCTTGGAGGGGGGAACCCAGCGACTGGGATCCCTCTGAAAGAGTATCCTCCCTGAGATGGTCTTTATGGCATTGGGGAGTTCAGGGAGGAGTTTCTTATTTGCCCTCGTTTGTATGCCCACCATGCTATAAACTTATATCTCTAGTTCACATGTGCAAGAAAGAACATTTTTTTTCTTTTCAAACCTCACACACAGCTCAGAGAACACCAGTCACTTTTCCCCGAAATGGAAGTTGTTTGTGGGTGATTACATGGGGCAGAAGGTTGAGACTGTAGGTTCGAAGGCTTTCGAGTTGCAAAAAAGTGTCCTCACTCGAAGCAGGGGAGAAAGCTTTGGAGCCCATGGCGGGGGGTGCGATGAGTGGGGTTTTTGGCCCACAAAAGGATGAGAGTGCCCAAAGCCAACACAGAATTTCACTTAATTCATGTTAATTTAAAAAAGGCTTTCCTGAATACAAATCTAGATTTTGAAAACAAAAAAAACAACAAAATAACAAAAAACCCCAAAAAGCCAAATTACATTTCGTCCAGATCTCTATGTATCCTGAAATTCTGAACTTCTGATGATCCATATGAATGGGCTTTTATTTCAACCCTGCCATGTTCTCCCTAGGACTGTAAGTCTTCCTTATCGTGAGCTGTCTGTACAAAAATCCACATTTTAATTTCATGAGGATAGATCTTGCAGCAGAAAACATACCAAACCTATCGTTCCCCCCCCAAAAGCTTTGGTGCCATGTTGGGGCCACAGTAAGTCCTCAGCAGATACAGATGGGTACCTGGGCTCCTGGAAGCTATAAGGGAACCTGAAAACAGGAACCCTTCCTAACAAGACATTCTAGATGACTTCCTCTAAAGGCTCAGCCAGGGATCTGCCGTATTTTAGCGATAACATCCAAATGGATTTCAGTGTTTAGCTGCTGTGTGACCAGGTTCTCCGGCTTTTCATACAAAAAGCTTCCTGTTCCTCCCAGTGACCACATTTACCTTTTTTTTTTTTTAAAGATTTTATTTATTTATTTATTTATTTATTTATTAGGAAAGTGAGAGAGTGAGAGAGAGCATGAGAAGGGAGAAGGTCGGAGTGAGAAGCAGACTCCCCATGGAGCTGGGAGCCTGATGTGGGACTCGATCCCGGGACTCTGGGGTCATGACCTGAGCCGAAGGCAGTCGCTCAACCAACTGCGCCACCCAGGCGCCCCCACATTTACTTTTTGTCAGATTCTGTGACTATAGGACACGAAAGACCCAAGGAGCCCGAGACGTGGGGCCAGCAGAGAATGGGGCCCCAGTCCTGAGACTTTGACTTTGTTTGGTTTTGTTTTTCATACTCATTTCCTCAGCTAACTTGTTATCTTGCCTGAGTAGCCGGTATAATCAGAGACGATTGTTCCCAAATCACCAACTTACCCAAGAGAGAAAGACCAAGAGAGAGAGATGAGCAAAAGGAGATTGGTTTGTTCTGGTGGGCCTTCTGAGACCATGAAGATTAAAATCAGTGGGTATTTTCACAGAAAACAGTAAGTCATTTATCTTAGGGGTGAACACAATAACCTCTCCCGAGTTTGCATAGAGTAAGAGAGAATGAGACATTGACGATTCGAAGAAATTCACCTGGCTTGTTGGAACCCCAGATAAATCAAACTCTATCAAGGAAATCTATCTTAAAGACCATGTTCTGCTCCCAAGGTGTCTGAATTTCTTCGGAGGTTAGTTTCAAGCCTATTACAGAAGATAACAGATATCATTTTTCTCCTGTTTCCTTCTATCTCCATGTATAGGGTCAAGTTTGGGCTCATCTTTGACACCTGTTGGAGTAGGAGGTGAATGGAGAAAGTCTCTTGGGCCAACCCCCCAGGCTCTGCCTCAACTCACATTTGTTGGCTTTCAGCTTCCTCTCATCCACCGGAATGAGGTCCAGGTAATCCAGGTAGTACTCGTAGCCGTCGTACGGAGTGGAGACGTTGGTCTGGTTGGTCATGTCTCCGCCACTGGGAGGTGGCGCATCCGAAGCCCGTCGGAGCCCTCGGAGGGACTGGCCAACTGATTTCCGTAAACTCATCCAAGTGTGTCTGTGGGTCTCCGGGCTCAAGGCCTGCCCACTTATCGGAGCTGTTTGGCTGGGAGAAAGGCCACGGGGCTGTGCCTGACATCGTAGCCGCCACATAGAACTTTCCACCCCGCCCTTCCTTGATAAAAGTCCAAGAAAAACAGAGCTGCAAGGCAGGAACCCAGGGTTTGCAGCAAGGCTCGAGGGATCCCCTCCATGTAAGAATGGGAAAAAGGGTACCTGGGCCCCTTGAAGGACAAGGTGCCTAAGAGGACTCTTTGCTTTACGACTTAAAAAATTAATAAAATCAGAATGAAACGCTGGCAGTGCCCTTGACTTACATTAAGGCAATTCTTGGCCCTATTGAGCAACCAGTGAATCGCTGACTTAGATTGAATATCCGAGGGCAGAAATTGAGTGATGTCAGCCCTGAACTTGTAGCCTCTCTCATGTACGCAGAAC
>JAPYYJ010000965.1:0-14856 GCA_028533885.1 Nasua narica
TGTTCGTTGCTAGCCATGGGCCCTAAAGAAGCTACGGCTGCACAGGTACATAAGAGACACTTTCATTAACGTTCACTGCGAGTTGAAAACTTCAGAAAAACTGAAATGCCCACCCCCAGGAGAATGACTGATGCACTTTGTATCGATTACTATGTAGCAGTTACAGTAACTCAAAAGCAAAAGGTAGCAACTTACGTACGCCTCAGAAATATAATATTAAATGTAAAAAAATTAAAAAATTAAAAATTTAAAAAATTTAAAATTAAAAAAATTTTAAAAATAAATAAAAATTAGAAAATAAAAAAGAAATATAATATTAAATGAACCAACAAAAGTTGCAGGGGGGGAGCTGCGGAATGAGAGTTACTGTTTAATGGGTATACAATTTGTTTGGGAAGATAGTTCTGGAGATGGATGGTGGTGATGGTTACACAACAATGTGAATGTATTTAATGTCACTGAACTGTCCATGTAAAAATGGTTAAAATAGTAAATTCTATTTTTTTCAAATGGTCAAAAAAAAGGACAAGTTGCAGAATGATATTTATAGGCTGATACTATTGCATACAGTTTTAAAATATGGAAAACAGCTGTTTATGGAGTTGAAATATAGAGTGAAGTATAAAAACAGCATAGAATGATAAACGCAAAATAGGTACTGATTATCTCTGAAAGAGAGGAAATATAATAGAAAAAAGGTGCACATGGACTACAGCTGAATTTATAATATTTTTATTTCTTAAACTAGATGGTAGTTACATTGGTATTTACCATCTTACTTGTATCTTTTTAAATGTCCAAAATCAATCCTATAACACAAGATTGGTGATAGAAGGCATTATATTTTAAAATTTAAACACAAGCACTCCATGATGTTTTTAGATGTTTCTATCTAGACCTTATGAGGTAGGGACACTCATTAACCCCATTTTACAGATGAGAAAACTGAGCCCCATGTCCGATACTATGCAGGAGATGGGATTCAAACCTAGTCTTGCTTTGGAATACCAAGCTCGTAACTATCACACCAAGGCAAATCATCGGGAAATATCTAAACACACATCAAGAGGAGTGTAGGTCAACCCATTCTGATCATGTGGCAGTTGTGTGTCACACCATGATGGGAGCTGGGAATAACCACGGTGGGCAAGAAGACATGGACCTTTCAAGTTCCTGAGGTCTGGATATAGGCACCGTAGGATATAAACCAGAAAAGAGGAAGGAGGGAGTCAGGGAAGGCTGCCAAAGGTGAAACTAAATTGTTATATCCATAAAATTGGCAAAATTAATCTATGGTGACAGAAGTTGATATTTTCAATAAATATTTAATTGTGGTATTATAAATGAAAAGTACAGTTGTAAAAATGTGTATGCTGTGATTTCATTTTCATTTTGTAAAATGAAAGTAAAATACACACACATATACTTACACACATGAGTTAAAACTCTGGAAGATACACAGCATTATAGCAATAGTGTTTTTAATCTTTGAATTCTGGTTGCATATGAGTCTTCTTATTTTGTTCATTAAAGTAATATGTATTTCCAAATTGGTTTTTAGGAGAAATGCTTAGACAATTATCCGATGAAAGGGAATACCTTTAATTTCTTCATTAAATAGTATCGCTGCTCTTGGTTCAAAAGGTTAATATTCATTAGCATCTATCGTTCACTCTCTCCATTTAATTCTTCCCATTCAACCCACTACACAGTGGCATCTCCACAAAACACTGCAGTCTACTTTCTTTTGACATAGTCGTTAGAGACCAACCGATAAACCAAGTTTCTTTTTCCTCATACCTCAACCTTCTCCTTTCATCTTTCTGGAACCTAACTGTTTCTTTGAATTGTATGTAACATACCATACTTATATGCAATTGCACCAATACCTTTATCAAATTCTTCCCAGACTCACTCTCTCTATGCTCCTCATTTCGAAAGCTTCAAAATTTATTCTCCCTAAGGCTCCTTCTTTGGCCCTCTCTAGACCGCTCTTGAACAATTCCATCCCTTGTTGCCTTTGACAGCAACCTACTGCTACAGGGATAACTGTCACCTCTACGTGTTCACACCCTAACACTGCTGAGTCCCCAAGCCGTCTAAGCAATTGTCTGTCTAATCTGATTACCTGATGCTTCAAAATGAACATGTTGCAATATGTTCATCTTTCCCTAAGATGAGCTTGGGTAGAGGTCGGGTCTGGAGAAAACCTGTTCACTTACAAAACTTCCTGGGACTCAAGGGAACTAGTCAGTTTGTAGACACTGGCTGTGGCTGACCCTACTAGAGAGATCAAGCATGGAAGTCTTGGTCTGATTTCAAAAGTGGCAACAACCAGGACGTCCTTTTAGTCAAGCAAGGAGAGTAAAACGGCATTAAACCCTGGCTGGACAGAATCAACACCCCAGGGGGCCCGGGCCCATGGAGAGGGCTCACAGGTTAGAATAAGGTGAAGAACAAGATAAAGCCTAAGAAAATATGATTTAAAAAAAAAAAAACAAACAAACAGATCCAGACCACAGTCTGATGGACTAAGGCTCGAAAGCAGACTTTGGCATCAGTGATGGGAGGCGAAAGTCAAACAGGTGAATAAGTCACAATGATGGAGGGGAGACTTGCTCATCTGAAAAGGAGGGAAAGAAGATATGCTACTTCACTGCATCTAAGATACTCCAGATTGTAAGACACAATTATTTTCTCTCCCTCTTTTATGAAAATAACAAAGCTGCCAATTAAATATGACATGTCATCTCTGACTGTACCTGACAATAGAAATGTTTAAGTGAAATAAGTCAAGTGGAGAGAGTCAATTATCTTATGGTCTCACTTACATGTGGAGAGTCAATTATCTTATGGTCTCACTTACATGTGGAGTGTAAAAAAAATCATGGAGGGCATTGTGAGAAGGAAGGGAAGGGTGAATGGGGGGAAATCGGAGGGGGCGATGAACCAGGAGAGACTGTGGACTCTGAGGAACAAACTGAGGGTTTTGGAGGGGAGGGGGTGGAGGGGTGGGCAAGCCTGGTGGTGGGTATGGAGAAGGGCACGTATTGCATGGAGCAGTGGGTGTGGTGCATGAACAATCAATCTTGTAACACTGAAAAAATAAAATAAACATACTTGGGGGGAAAAAAAGTGTGTATGTGGCAACTCAAGAGCAAGAGAAGCACCAAGGCTGCCTCTCGAGTGTGATAAAGACAGGAACCCAGAGGCGCCTGGGGGGGCTCAGTCAGTCAGTTAACTTGTCGACTCTTGATTTCAGCTCAGGTCATGATCTCAGGATCCTGAGATTGAGCCCTGCGTAGGGCTCCGGGAAGTCTACTTGAGATTCTCTCTCCCTCCTCTTCTCCCTCCACCCCTCCACTTGCTCGGGTGTTCTCTCTCTAAAAAATAAACAAACCTTTATTAAAAGGAAAAAAAAGACAAGAACCTGATTTACTGTTGGACCCCCAGAATTAGAGCAAAATTGTGCCAGAACACAACACATTCTTGCTGGACACACCCCTCACACACAACACTGGCCAACAATTAGAAAGCTGAGTGACTAAGGGAAAACCTATGTTCTCTCCTGTGTGTCTCCCTTACGGATAATTCACACAGAACACTTCTGGTCACCAAATGTGTGAGGGGTTATCCCCCAGCTGGGCGTTCTACAATTTAACTCATTGCTGTCACTACAGCACATTTTACATGCCAATGGCAAATCTAGGCTGTCACCTATGCTTCTGACCGATGGGCCATAGAAATCAGAGATTCCCATGACCTTCCCCCCTTAGATTCGGTTAATTTGCTAAAGCAGCTTACAGAACTCAGGGGAACACCCCTAATTACCAGTTTACTAATAGATACAGATAAGCAACCAGGTGAGGAGATACATAGGGTAAGATCTGGGAGCCAGCCCAGGAACTTCTGTCCCCATGGAGTTGGGGTGTGTGACCCTCCTGGTGTGAATGTGTTCAACCAGGAAGCTTCCCAAGTCCCCTACTAGGATTTTTATGGAGGCTTCCTCACATAGGTATGATCAATTATTTACTCCATTTCCAGCCCCTGTCCCCTCTCTGGAAAAGTGGGGAGAATTCACAGAAAATTCCAACCTTCTAATCCGCTTGGTCTTTGTGGTGACCAACCCCATTCTAGGAGCCACCTAAGGTCCACCCAGAGTTCCCGCATTAGAACAACGATGGTCCTCATGGTCTTACCACTCAGGAATCTACAAGGGTTTTAAGAGCCCTATGTTAAGTATGGGGTCAAAGACAAAGTACTAAAACAAGAGATGCTCCTTGTGTTCTTACCATTTAGAAGCTACAAACATTCTAGAAGTTCTGTGCCAGGAACTGAGTGCATAAACCAACATATAAATATATTCTATTATCTCACACTGAAAGACTAAGCTGTCCTTAACATGAAGGTCACACAGAAATATCAGTAGCATGGAAACACACTATGACCTGAGTTTAACAACAGAAAGCAACATATTAAATTGAATGATACATGTAAAAAAAGCACTGTCCCCAAAGGATTAAATGGAAGTACTTTAAATGTTAGCAGTAGTTGTCTCAAGGTCCTGGATTTATAGGTAACTTCTTTCCTTGCTTCTTCATATTTCTCTTTACTTCCCCCAAATTTCTATAGTGAACACATAATGTTTTTATGATCAGAGATAAGGAAGTCAAATATTAAATATTTGTTTTTTAATCTTCAAATTGTGGGCCACGTGGATACATCAATTTATCTAAATATTAGATACAAAACTATCTCAACATACAGTAAGCCCTTCTTAGTAATGAAACAATATTAACTCCAAAACATCAGGTCAGAACACACTCATATCTGTAGAAAGAGTGCTAATGTTCACTTCTGATATCCAAGAAAGTGTGATGCAGAAAACTATTTTTGTTCTTCTTTTAAATTTGAGGTTTCAAGCATAATGCTATTATTGCTTATCCTACCGGATCTTCAATCTATCATAATAACATGCCAGCAGAAACACATCTGGTCATACCACTGATAAACGTCTATTGCCAAAGGTAGGCAGTGTTGTCTAGTACAAGATGGATTTCGCTTTTTTCAAAAAAGGACTGTTTGACAAGTAGCTACCATGGCAGAAATTGAAGCTAACACATTTTTTGCTGTGTTATCTTGACGGGATTGCTTTTTACCTCCTTATACTCAAGTACTAATATATTTCTCTCCTCATATTTGAAACGGAACATTCTGACAAAGGATAAAGATCTGGAAGTGTAAACACTATACTTGCCAAGAGTTAAAAAAAAAAATCCTCCTACCTTCTTCTATTTTGGGTTGCATCAACTCATAAATAGGCTGAAAATCTTGGGACAAATCAAATTTCTCTGTTTATAGAGCTCAAGAAATTCTTTCTCTTCTAATGTCTTTCCTTGCTAAGCTTAAAACACTAACAGAACGTACTTAAGTACTAAAAGCCTATACAAGTACAAAAGAATAGATGTATAGATGTTCTAATCAAAATATCTCAAAAGTCACTTATTTAAAAGTTTTTATTTAAAAACTCAATGATAGATATATACAGAAGATGGCAGAGAAGTAAGAGATCCTGCAGCAACCGGTCCCCAAAAGTGAGCTGGAAATCCACCAGAACACGCTGAACACCCATGAAATCACCCTGAGGAGAAAGATTTCTCACTCCGGGATCTCTCCGAGAGCAGAAGACAGCAGTGGACAGGTAAAAGCAAAGTGGGAACACTGGAACTGATATCAGAGGGTAAACAAAAGGGGGAGGGAGCCACCAGAAGCTAACCAAGGACAGTTATACCCCAAAGGAAACTGCCCGGTGGCGCGGGACCAGCATTAACGTAGAGCCCGTTAAAAACACTTAAAAAGGGCAAAAATTTCGGAGGAGTAACTAGTGGAAGGGGGTGGTCGTGGGCACCAGTGCTTGGACCCACTCTCCCAGGAAGGAGCGCCACAAAGTGAGATGGGTGGGGGGAACCAGTCCATGATTCCTGAACCTGCAGCTTCCCGCTCTCTGCAACATCCTGTGAGCTGGGCGCGCACATGGAAGCGCCTTTAGAGAGTCTGAGGTGGTCCAGGAGCCACCGTTTTTCCCTGTGTGCGCCCGCCGCCACCGGGACATTCGCGGCCCTCTGCAGAGCCTGAGCGATCCCCGCCTGCCATGGAGAGAATGCGGGCAAGAGGCCTAACATCCCTGGGGCCCCTCATGGAGCCGCAGAAAGGCGGCTGGGGTTGCGACGTTCCCGGCCCCCCGCAGGCCTACCAGTCCACGCTTGAGAGCCGCAGAAAGGCGGCTGGGGTCGTGCGCCACCTCGGACAGGCTGCGCTGTGAGCAGAAATTTCACGGAAAGGAGTGTGTGTTCTGAACCACACAGAGGGGAACAGAGACTCGGGCTTCCTGCAACTCAGAGGTCTGAGTGCTTCTGAGCAGATTCATTGCTTGGACTCCCTGAAAAGGTGAAAAGGCTACAAAAGGCCAAAAACCTTCAGAGAGCGAAAGACTGAGAAACCGGGTTCCACAGAGCTCAGCCCCTTTACTGGGGGGCAGGGTGACTCAACCCAAGCAAGACTGACTGGAAAACAATGTGGCAGGCCCCTCCCCCAGAAGACCAGCCAAAGAAGAAAAGGACTATAACCACAGGGTCCCCATAAAATTTTAAACCCCCAATGCCAGGGGAAATCAATATATTAAGCTCCTGGTAATACCCTCAAACCTGTATATTTCATAGATACAAGTTTGTTTTTGTTTTTGTTTTTGTTTTCTCTTTCTGCAGTACAAAGAAGGGCCACATGTACCATAATTGTCATAGCCATAATGGCCACAATAGCCAAACTGTGGAAAGAACCAAAATGCCCTTCAACAGATGAATGGATAAGGAAGATGTGGTACATCTATACAATGCAATATTATGCCTCCATCAGAAAGGATGAATATCCAACTTTTGTGTCAACATGGACAGGACTAGAAGAGATTATGCGGAGTGAAATAAATCAAGCAGAGAAAGTCAATTATCTTATGGTCTCACTTATGTGTGGAGTATAAAGAAAATCATGGAGAGCATCGTAAGAAGGAAGGGAAGGGCAAATGGGGGGAAATCGGAGGGGGTGATGAAACAGGAGAGACTGTGGACTCTGAGCAACAAACAGGGTTTTGGAGGGGAGGGGGTGGGGTGGTGGGTGAGCCTGGTGGTGGGTATCAAGAAGGGAACATATTGCATGGAGGCCTGCGGCCGGCCAGGAAAGTCACATCCCCAGCTGCCTTTCTGCAGCTCTGTGAGGGGTGCCTGGAGGATAGGCCACTTGCCCGCGTCTCTCCGCAGCCGGTGGGGATCACTCAGGCTCTGCAGCTCGCTGCTAATGTCGCGGTGGTGGGCAAACACAGGGAAAAGCTGTGGCTCGTGGATCACCACAGACTCTCTAAAGGCGCTTCCATGTGCGCGCCCAGCGCACAGGTTGTTGCAGAGAGCGGAAAGCTGCAGGTTCAGGAATCATGGACTGGATCCCCCACCCATCTCACTTTGTGGCGCTCCTTCCTGGGAGAGTGGGTCCAAGCACCAGTGCCCGCGACCACCCCCTTCCACTAGTTACTCCTCAGAACTTTTTCCCCTTTTTAAATGTTTGTAACGGACCCTATGTTAATGCTGGTCCCCCGCCACCGGGCACTTTCCTTTGGGGTATTACTGTCCTTGGTTAGCTTCTGGTGGCTCCCACCCCCTTTTGTTTATCCTCCGATATCTGTTCCAGTGTTCCCACTTTGCTTTTACCTGTCCACTGCTGTCTTCTTCTCTTGGAGAGATCCCGGAGTGAGAAATCTTTCTCCTCAGGGTGATTTCATGGGTGTTCAGCGTGTTCTGGTAGATTTCCAGCTCACTTTTGGGGACTGGTTGCTGCAGGATCTCTTACTTCTCTGCCATCTTGCCCCCCCCCTGCAAATTCACTTTAAATGGGAATAAGTAATGAATAAATCATAGGGCTGACTTTATTCATGTTAATAACATGTGTTAGGTGAGCTCAGTAAGCACATGTTCTTTGCTGTCTGCCTTGCTTGTCTGAAGGACTTGTCCAGTGTAGAAGGTGTATCTGATTGGTAACCTTGTATTTACTTTAATCGGTAGGAATCTCAAATGGTTCGTCTTTAGGTTCCCATGTGATAAGAAACAGAAGAGTTTTTAAAAAATATATGTTGTCGGGGCGCCTGGGTGGCTCAGTTGGTTGAACAACTGCCTTCGGCTCAGGTCATGATCCCGGAGTCCCGGGATCGAGTCCCATGTCGGACTGCCGGCTCTGCGGGAAGTCTGCTTCTCCCTCTGACTTTCTCCCCTCTCATTGTCAGTCTCTCGCTCTCTAATAAATAAAAATCTTTAAAAAATATATATGTTGTCTTATAGGGGAAAGATAGATAAAGGATTGCAAAGAGAAAGAATAGAGCTTATTTATAGGCAAGCGAAACCTGAATCGGGGTTAAAGTGCCTAAGGAGGAGGGTATGATCCCCCCCCAAATTCAGCAATGACTGTCAACTTCATTCTTAAAAAAGCTTTTATAGAGTTGGGCCCAGTTGGGGCACTTGATATCATGAGCACTGGGTCTAGGTGCAACGGATGGATTTTCTCAGTCATACCCGTGAACCTCATATTAAAATCTATGTTGAACAAATAAATTTAAATAAAAGAACAATTAATTAAAGGATATAACACAAAAATCAAGTACTTTATTGTTTTTTTATTCCAGTTATACTATGCCATGAAATGAGAAAGGACACTATTTCCATATATGAAATACCCTGGTACTAAAAAATGATACATTTTTATGAGTTCCTGCCATGCTAATGAACTTGTGAAGACTGTTCTACAATATTCATGAATTCCTATGCTGGGTGCATGCAGCCATAGTATGGATACCATGCTATTAAAGGACTTGAGTCCTGTGAAATCTCCTGAGGGTTCAGATTTTTTCAAGTATCCTTCATGTTTTGATTTTTGTTTTCTGAAATGGATTTCAGCTCACCTAAATGTTGCCTTCTGTCCAGGTAATGTTTTCCCATCCCATTGACTGCTATGGAAATCCAGCATTGGATGGCTCTCTCTACACTATGGTGCACTTTGCTTGTGGACTTTTTATACCAGAATTGCAGAATCAGGACCATTTGGAGAAAGTTTGTTGTTGTTGTTGATTTCTTTTTCTTAAAAGAAGAATCTTGATGATAAAATCCATGCTTCTAGAAGGGCTCAATGCTTGATCAAAACCACAGAGGCGGGGCGCCTGGGTGGCTCAGTGGGTTAAAGCCTCTGCCTTTGGCTCAGGTCATGAACTCAGGGTCCGGGATTGAGCCCCACATTGGGCTTTCTGCTCACCAAGGAGCCTACTTCCCCTTCTCTCTGCTTGCTTCTCTCTGCCTACTTGTGTTCTCTCTCTCTCTTCAAATAAATAAATAGAATCTTAAAAAAAAAAAAAACAGAGGGGCACCTGGGTGTCTCAGTGGTTTAAGGGCTCTGGCTTCAGCTCAGATCATGAT
This sequence comes from Nasua narica, assembly GCA_028533885.1. Taxonomy (NCBI): domain Eukaryota; kingdom Metazoa; phylum Chordata; class Mammalia; order Carnivora; family Procyonidae; genus Nasua; species Nasua narica. Next base: position 9,504 of record JAPYYJ010000965.1, read on the forward strand.
CTCACGGTACTGATATTGAGTCTCACATTGGGCTCTTTCCTCAGCGGGGAGCTTGCTTCCCCCCGTCTCTCTGCCTGCCTCTCTGCCTACTTGTGATCTCTCTCTCTGACAAATAATAAATAAAATCCTTAAAAAAAAGAAAGAAAGTTTACTTGCAGATGTGAGAGAAGAATGGAAAGCTTTCTTGTTCCATAAGAATCTCTTTTCTGATTAAGAAAATAATTTTAAAAACCAAGTAAGGGCTACTCTCTAGTATGCCCTTGGCTCTCCAGAGATTTGCACTATCACTTGGCTTTCATCTCAATCAACCTTCTTTTGCTGCCCACCAGGAAATAGAGAGATTTAAAGATAAATTAATTAATGAATTAATTAATAGGTAAAAATTCAACCAGTCAATCAATGAATCATTAAATAAGTGGGCAATAGACGGGTAAATAAAAGGGCAAACATTTCCTTTAGTAAATACATTAAAAGCATTGGATTCCCCACATTAATGTCAGGAAAAGGACTTAGGAAAAATGGGGAGGAGTTCACCCTGTAGCATTCACAGGGTCACTGGCCTTTTGGACGATAAATAAATAAACAAACAAAGAAACAAACAAATGAAAGTTGATGATGCACATCGATTGTCCTGGGGCCACTGTTTCCTAAATGATAAGTAAGATGCCACTAAGAGTTGGAGAGATAGATATGGGTTGATGTTGATGCTATCACTCAGGCACTATATGAAGTGTTCTCAACCATGAAGGATGATCTGCTTCATGACTCATTCCATGGAGATGGTTGCCAGAAAATTCATTCATCTACTTCATCACTGTTTATCATTCTCCTTTGGTTTGCGTATTCATGCGATGGACACCCAGATTATATCCTCGAGTTTCAAATAAAGGAACATTTTTTGCATTTTTTTTTAAAGGACAAGGAGCTAAAAAGTGTTCTTGAGAGGAAAGCATTCCAGGTGAATTCCAGATATAAAATAGTCTGATTGAAAAAGAAAATGCCAACCAATGTAAAACTGTTCCTACTCATGGGAATTCTTCTACAGTCCATCCCACTCTGACACTCAATGAAGCAAGAAATATTGAATGAGATCTAATAAAAAGTTACACAATCCAAATTTAGAAAATTCTTTTGAATTTCAATATATGCATTTCCTTACCTTGATCTACTGAAATGTGCAATGTACAAGAGAAGGAAAAAAGAGAAATAGAAAAAACAAAATCCTCAATATTCAGAGTACAACAGGACTTTCAAGATTCTGTGGGCGGATGAAATAGGGAGATGTCCCTCAAATGTAGACTTTTCCTGTATAGTTCAAGGATGAATTTTGGAGATGTAGAGAACAGGGTGGTGACCCTAAGCTAACAATACCTACTCTCTACTTCAACCAGTCATTGAGCGTCCGGATCTGCTGAGTGTTCGCCGATCAAAGCATGGTGGAAAATGTGGAAATGATTTTTCAATAGATGTGTATCAAAGGATCATGGGGTGTACTTTCCTCGTACTGAAAAGTCAAGAACCAACAACAAGGGAAGGAAACTGGAATGACAATTCAAGACGACACCCGAGTAGCATGACATGAAGCATGGGGCTCTTCTGCCCAAGAGCCTTCATGTGACTGAACAGTCATATGCCTGCATAACCTGCCCTGGTCCTACACAGATAGAAAAACCAATGCAGAGGAACACAGGGGATGGGAAGGAAACATAAAATGAGATAAATACAGAAAGGGGGGCAAACCATAAGAGACTCTGAACTATCGGAAACACACTTAGGGAGGCCTGGAGGGTGGGGCAGGGGAGAATGGGGCAGTTTATTGGGGGTGGGGCATTGGCCTGAAGGGGGACAGTTGGTGTCATGAGCACTGGGTCTGAGGTCCAGCTGATGAATTCACTCCATTCTACTCCTGAAACTCATAATAAACTCTATGTTGAACAAAAAAATTTAAATAAAAAGAACAATCAATTAAGGTATGCAATAAAATAAACAATTACATTATTGTATTATTACTTCAATTACACTATGGCATGAAATGAGAAAGCACACTATTTCAATATAGTAAATACCCTGGTACAAAGAAATGATACATTTTTAGGAGATCTTGCCATGCAAGTGACTTTTGTAAAGAAAGTCCTCCAATATCCAAGAATTCCCATGCTGGGCTCATGCGCTCAGAGGATGAATGCCATGCTACTAAAGGACGTGAGTCCTGTGAAACCTCCTGAGGGTTAAAATCATTTCAGGAATCCTTCATGCTTTGATTTTTGTTTTCTGAAATGGATTTCCTCAGAATTTCAGCTCATCTAAACGTTGCATTTGATACATATAATATTTTCCCATCCTTTTTACTGTTATAAAAATTCAGCATTCGATGGCTTTCTCCATGATGGTGCACTTTACTTGGGGATTTTTTATACCAAAAATGTAGAATTAGGACCATTTGGGGGATGCTTTCTTTTTGTTTTCTTCTTTTTTGTTGTTGTTTTTCTTCTTCTTAAAAGAAGAATCTTGTTTATAAAGATCTATGCTTCTTAGAAGTGCTCAATGCCTGATCAAAACCAAAATCAACAAGACAGTAAACAACAAATGGTGGAGAGGATGTGGAGAAAGGGCAACCCACTTCCACTACTGGTGGGAATGCACATTGGTGCAGCCACTTTGGAAAACAGTTTGTTGATTCTTGAAGAAATTAAAAATAGGTCTACCCTATGGCCTTGCAATTGTAATACTGGGTATTTATTCCAAAGAAGCAGATGCAGTAGAAAGAAGGGCCACATGTGCCCCAATGTTCATAGCAGAAGTGGTCACAACCCCCAAACTGTGGAAAGAACCAGGATGCCCTTCAAGACATGAATGGATAAAGAAGATATGGTACACATATACAACGGAATATTATGAAATCCATTAGAAAGGATGAATACTCAAATTTTTTATCAACATGGATGGGACTTGAAGAGATTATGCAGAGTGAAATAAGTCAAGCAGGGAGAATCAATTATCTTATCATGTCACTAACCTGTGGAGCATAAGGGAAAACATGGAGGGCATTGTGAGAAGGAAATGAAGGGTAAATGGGGGGAATTCAGAGGGGGTGCTAAACCATGAGAGACTATGGACTCTGAGCAATAAACTGAGGGTTTCGGAGCGGTGGGGGTTGGGGTTGGGCAAGCCTGGTGGTGGGTATTGAGGAGGGCACGTATTGCATGGAGCACTGGGTGTGGTGCATGAAAAATCAAACTTGTAACACTCAAAAAATAAAATAAACATATTTGGAGAATTAAAAAAAACAAACAGAGAAATTTTAACTTGGAAATGTGAAAGAAGAATGGAAAGTTTTCTTGTTCTGTAGGGATCTACTTTCTGATTTAGAAAATAATTGAAAAAACCAAATACAGGGCAACTCTCTAGGGTGCCCTGCATCCTTGGGAGCTTTGGACTATCACTTGGCTTTCGTCTCAACCAAACTTACTTGGCTGCCTACTAGGAAAGAGATAGACAGACAGATAGATAAATTAATGAATTAATTAATAGGTAAAAATTCAATCCCATCAATCAATGAATCATTTAATAGTTGGGAACACAGATAGGTAGATAAATGGGCAAACATTTTCTTTAGTAAATACATCAATCAACATTGGATTGCACATGTTAATCCCAGGAAGAAGACTTAGGAAAGATGGGGAGGAGTTTTCCCAGTAATGTTAAAAAGGTCACTGGCTCTTTAGGCAAACAAACAAACAAATAAATAAACATGTGTTTTGATTCTGCAAGGGCCAGTGTTTCCTAAAAGATAAAGAATACTACTAAGAGTTGGAGAGATAGATAAGGGTTGATGTGAATGCTATCACTCAGTCACTATATGGGGGGCTCTCAACCATTCAGGATGATCTGCATCATGACTCATTCCATGGAGACAGTGGCCAGGGAACTCACTCATCTATGTGTTGCCAGCGTTTTCCTCTCTCCTTCAGTATGCTTTTTCATCCAATGGACACCCAGAGTATATCCTCTAGATTGATATAAAGGAAATTTTTTTTGCTTTATTTTCTTAAAGGACAAGGGGTTGAACAATGTTCTTGAGAGGAAAGAATTCCAGGCAAATTCCCGATATACAAGAGTCAGATGGAAAAGTGAAATGGCCAACATAAAACTGTTCCTGCTCATGGTGATTCTTCTACAGTCCATTCCACATTAGATACTCAATGAAGCAGCAAAAATTTAATGAGCTCTAATAAAAAGTTACACAATTCAAATTTAGAAAGTTCTTTCTAATTTCGAGATACGGATTTTTTTACCTTGCTCTACTGAAACGTGCAATGTACAAAAGAAGGGAAAAAGAGAAAAGAAAAAATGAAACCTCCAAAACTCAGAGAACGCCGAGGCTTGCCAGGGACTATGGGTGGGGGAAATAGGGAGAGGTCCCTCAAAGGTAGACCTTTCTTGTTCAGTGCAATGATGAATTCCGGAAGTCTACAGCACAGGGTGATGACTCAGTTAACAATACCTACTCTATACTTCAGCACGTCGTTGAGTGCTCTGATCTGCCATGTGTTCACCGATAAAAGAATGGTAAAAAATGTGGAAATGATTTGAGAATAGACACTTATCAAAGGATCATGGGATGCACTTTCCTCCTACAGAAAAGTTAAGAGCCAAGAATAGGGCAAGGAAGCTTGGGGGACAATTCAAAACAACACCTGAGTAACATGACATGAAATATGGGGCTCTTCTCAGCAAGAGACTTCTTCTAACAGAATGGACACATGCCGGGTAGCCAGACACATGTGGTCCTACACAGATTGAAAAACCAAACTAGAGGAATCACGACCCTTTGGGAATGTTTTGTTTTTGTTTTTGTTTTGTTGTGTTGTGTTGTTTTTGTTTTGCTTTGTTTTGTTTGTTTTGTTTCCCTTAATAATCTTGATGATAAATGTCCTTGTTTCTTAGAAGAGCTCAATGCTTGATCAAAACCAAACAGAGAAAGTTTAACTTTGGAATGTGAGAGAAGAACACCCATGAAATCACCCTGAGGAGCAAGATTTCTTGCTCCTGGATCTCTCCAAGAGCAGAAGACAGCAGTGGAGAGGTAAAAGCAAAGTGGCAACACTCAAATCAATATCTGAGGATAAACAAAAGGAGGAGGGAACCACCAGGAGCGATCCAAGGACAGTAATACCCCAAAGGAAAGTGCCCGGTGGAGGGGGACAAGCATTAACATAGAGTCCATTAAAAACACTTAAAAAGAGCAAAAGGTTCTGAGGAGCAAGTAGTGGAAGGGGGTGGTCGCGGGCACTGGCCTGGACCCACACTCCCAGGAAGGAGCACCCCAAAGTGAGACTGGTGGGGGGATCCA
>JAPYYJ010000966.1:0-14855 GCA_028533885.1 Nasua narica
GGAGGGACCTGAGCGCGGGGCCCACCAGGCAGGTGGGCACTTAGTTCGTGAGCCCGGGCCTGTGGTCTGGGCTGGAGACACGGGCCTGGGAGGCAGCTGAAGTCAGGGCAGCAGACAAGAGTGTAGAGAATGAGAAAAGACAAAACAAGGCCTGGACTAGAAAAGAAAGCCATTTAAAGGCCTTGAGGCAGAGGGCCCAATGAAAGGGTAGAGAAAGAGTGCTGGGGACAGGCTGCTTCCAAAGGCATCAGAAAAAGAGGGTTTTTGGAGGGATGCCTGGGTGGCTCAGTTGGTTAAGCAGCTGCCCTCGGCTCGGGTCATGATCCCAGCGTCCTGGGATCGAGTCCCACATCGGGCTCCTTGCTCGGCAGGGAGCCTGCTCCTCTCTCTGCCTCTGCCTGCCTCTCTGCCTGCTTGTGTTCTCTCTCTGTTAAATGAATAAATAAAATCTTAAAAAAAAAAGAAGGTTTTTGGAGAAATCCCCCGGGCTCTGGAGGCTGTGCGGCAGGAGACTGGCTCTTCGCTCTTAGCCACAGGAGGGGAGGGTGGTCTGCGGTGCCTCGGGCCTCCTGGGCCCCTTCCCCGGAGGAGGGAGCTTGGGTCCCAGGTTCAGGAGACTGAGGAGTGTGGGAGTCAGAAGAACACAGTGCATCTCCCTATTCCCTCCCACCCAATTAAACTTCTCATTCTGGGACCTTTCAAATACACACAGAAGTAGAGGGGACAGTCCCCATGTCCCATCATCCAGTTTCAACAATGATCAAGATGTTGCCCCACGCAGCCTTTCAGAGAGACTTTTTCCAATCAGAGTCAGGATTCTGAAAGACCTCAGGCCCACACGTAAGAGCAGTCTGACCTTTTCTAGAGACCTTCCTGTATTCTGAGGGGGTTCGAGAAACCTCCACAGCTACGGTGTTCCCAACAGACTGCAAACCTAAAACACTGTGACCAGCTTAGGGCCACACGTGGATCTGGGAGGAAAATACCAGGCGCCGCGGGGGGTCGCGCGGCCAGGCGGGGCCCGCGGTGGCTCTGAAACTGTGTGAGCGTGAGGGTCAGCCCACCGCCGGGGCATCTTAGGAACCTTTGCCTACAGAGCCCATCATGGCTCTCAGGCCACTACTTCTTTCCTCAGCGCCGCCAGGAGCCCTGGGGCTGCGGCTGCCTACCTCCCACAGCTCAGCCGGGAGGGGTTCACAGGGTCGTCTACGCCTCCCCCTGGTCGACCAGGCATCCCAATGCTCATTTGCATCCTCCCGGGCATCGGCGTGTTCCTTTAAGTCCACAAAGCGAGCCCAGGTGGTCTCTGGGGTCCAGTCGGAACACAGCTCCTATTTTTTCCAGCAAATTCTTCTAGATGTCTGTCTGAGACATTCTGTCTGGCACTCAGCAGCAAGAACCACGTTTGTCCTTGGCTCGGGCTTGCTCCCTTTACAACGCTGGAGGAGGAACCCTTTGCTAAAAGAGGCTCTGGTCCAGTCCCCTCTGCAGCCGACACAAGGAGCTGTGCCCCACTGTTTCTTGCAGTCATGGGGATCACTGTGTTTCCTCTAGAAACCAGAGAGTGGAAGGTTTCTAGCTGTACCTAACTGTGTCTCTTCCTTAAACTCTCACAGAAGTGAGCACCAGGAAGCAACTACCTTTCACCATTTGTTCACTGAGCCCTTGTGCACGCAGCCCACTCTCTCTGTTCCTATCCTTTCGCTGTTCTCCCTGGTAATTACTCCCCCGGAGGACCAGCCTCCAGTTCTGTCAGGGAAAATGTCAGAGCTCAGACACCTTACATGACAGCCTCAAATTTCTTAATGGCAAGGAAAAAGGACAAAAGAATGCTTTCATTGTTCTTGGCTGAACAGCATTTTAATCGCCCTGTAGCGGCTTAATCCATTTTGAGGGAATGAATGAAGAAACGATTCTTTACTCAAATGAGTTCTATTAAAAAAGAGCCAAGACCAAACTATTCACCCTTTCCCTAGATCTCTCCCCTGTAACCCCCTTATATAAATGGAATCTGCTTTTGTTTCTCTCCCCTCAAAAGGAATTTAGGTGGCACCTACAGACCTCTTAGTGGGGTTAGCCAGGCGTACATTTCAAAGCCCTGTCTACAGGGGCCCAGAGAGGTGGCACCTAGAGTATTTCAGGGATATGGAATCTTATTTACTTAATGAGTCAGCCAGTTCCACCGTAGGAATGCTCCTGGTAAGCCAAAATATATGTACTTTTTCTGAATGAGGAACTGAAGCTCGCCTCCCTGCAACTTTGGCTCACGGAACGGAGCCCTGCCTTCTGAGGCAGCCCGGATGGAGCGGACGCTGTGGGCACAGCCCAGGCCTGCCTGGGAGGAACTCTGTCCCCTCTTTTCTAGGAGATTCCCTCCCACCCAGACTTTCGCCACGTCTCCTCTGCTAGCGTTCCTTACCCAGGCGCCACAAAAAGACAACGTCTCCCATATAATCCGTGTTTGCTCACGTCAAATCCCTGCTGTCTGATGCTGGGAATTTGTGGAGGCTGCCACGTGACGGGCGTTCGATTAATGGCCGTTGTCATTACGCAGGAGGAGAAAGTCAAAGAAAAAGCCCCCTTTGAAATTCTGTCTCCTTATCAGTGAGAGACCTTTTAGTAAATATTTGCATTCATATGAATTACAGTAAGACTCGCTGAAATGCACCTAAAGACCCCTTCGCCCTCCGTCAGAAGCTGTAAGCCCCCGGAGCTGTTTCGCTGCAGAGGACAGGACCCACACACAAGGAAGGACAAGCGGCCACCGACGGATCTGATCCAAACATCGCGTTCCTAGCCCTTTCTGACAAAAGGCTTTGGTTCCACTTTGTTACCTGCACAGGGTCTGGAGGGAGAAGGAATCCTATTTGCAAGACTGCTCTTCTTTGCCTAACTGCTCTGACCTTCTGACTGGACTCTGAAAATCTCACTTTTGGGGTGGGAAGAGGAAGGAAGGAGATGAGAAAGTCATCTTCCTAGATGGTCGGTCCAGAACATGATACACACACACAGCATTTTTGGCTCTGTTTTGCTTTTGTTTTCTCAATTTTACCCAGTGGCACATCGGCAGGCACTAATTTCACAAAGCTCATGCTCTAGCTTTGTCAACGCAATTCACTTTCTTTCTCCTCCGCAAGCTGAAGCAGCCCCTTCAGAGGGCGGCCCAGGAACTCATCACCTGCATAAACACACATTCTCCACAGGGAACCCTGTGCCAGGCACTTCCGTGAGACACATAAGCTGTGTAAACAGATTTGAAATTCTGCCTGCAAATAACCCAGGTGGCCTTGGCAGACCAGAATTCGTAGCCCTCTCAAGAACAGAGTCTTGCTGTTAATTTAATATTCAGAGCGACCTCTCCCCAGGGAGGAGACTGGGATAAATGCAGAGGGGAGGAGTTGGCAAACATCTGAACATATTCTCGCCATTGGCTCAGAGAGCACCTCTCATTATTTAAGATGAGGGAGCTCACACTCCTCACCCTCTGGATGCTTCCAACACCTCCAGAGGCTGAGGCCTCTTCAAAGGTAAGAAAGAATCCTAAGCGTACCCTTGGGAAGGCTGATCTTGGAAGTGTTATCCATCCAGTCGACGCGGTCTCCCTTCCCCCTCCTCACCACTGAGCACGGAGATCAGCTCATCCCGAGGAGGGAAAATGGCCACCACCAGTAGAGACGGCTCGACCCCAACCGGGCAGGAGTTCACCCAAAATGGACCCCAACACAAACAGGCGACTGCCTGTCTCTCTTCGCTTCGCCAAGCAGTAACCACGACCATTCTTTTAAAAAGAGGAGTTTCAAAATTTTTCTTCTTCCATCAAAAATGGAGATTAAGTTAGAAATCTGTGGAAGAGTGGAGCCGAAAGCCCCCGTCAACCAAATGGAGAGGCGGACGTTTGGGCCACCGGAAGCACACACATCCGAGGTACCAATGCCTGCCTTTCGCTTCAGAGTTGTAGCCTTTCCACAGTTATGTTCATCTACATGGAAAGGGGGAGAAGAATTCCGTATCTTTTGGCTAATAATCGAGACTGAAATGGAGTCAGTCCTTCGGGCTGTTAGCCTACACGGAGAACACGTAACTTAATCACGCCCTGACATGAGCTCCTGAAGAAGTGGGAAAAGCCTTACACAACCCAGGACGCAACTTTGGTATTTCTAGTCACGTTTCCTCCCCAGCATCTGGACTCGACGCCCCCCAGGCGTTAGCGAGTGGCCACGGTCCCGCTACACCTGACCGCCCTGCCCATCACCGTCCCCAAACGGGGTCAAAAGCAGCGCGGGGGCAGGGACCCAGATGCAATTCCACACTCTGTTTTAAGTGAGGACACATAAGAATGGTGATGAGAAAAGGCCGAACAGAACAAAGTTCTGCCTCCCAAAGACAATGACGGCTGTGACGGTGGCAATACGGCATGGAGAAAGCAAGGGAGCTTTGCCAGACACGTAAGACACCAATGAGGAGGGAGAAGTGAAAATCGGTTGGTTACCTCTCTCTGAATCCAGGCAGGCATGAGGGAGCAGAGCAGAAACAACACGTTAGCATTCACGCGGCATCCCGGAAGTCACACAGTCCCGTTAGCAGCGACTCTGAGCACTGACATCCCTTCTTAGTCCCCAACTTTGCTGCAATGAGTGGCCTTTCGGTGCTTATTTTAGCTGAGCTCTGCCACACAGAAGTGTGTATTTTGAGCCACGTTACGATGAAGCCAAGAGATGCCAGCTGAGTTTAGAGGCAACATATCAACTGGGGGAGGTAATCAAGCTTAAAATATCACAGGCGAATACAGGAAACTGTTTGCAGTAAACACCGGCAAAGCCCGCGTCTGCGTTTTCCAGCTCCGCCTGCTCCCGATAAAAAACGTACAGAAACAATGACGTGGAAATAGTCTTACCTGGTTTTACTAATTTCTGACATTCTATCCATTGAACCCCAACATTCGCATCTCCTGTTTTCCCTCAAATGCACCATGAGAAGGCAGGAGAGCAGGAGGGAGCAGAGGCAGCAGAAGGTCAAGGGCGGAGGCGGGATGCGGAAGGGCCGGTAGGGAGAGGGATCAGATGTGCCAGGGAAGAGAGGAGCAGGGGGAGAGGGGTGCAGAGCCATTTGGGGCTTGGGGCCAAAGGCTTCGAATTTCTCTCCCAGAGCTGCCCGGAACGGCCAGTATGACCCTGACGAAGTCACTTAACCTCTTGACCCAGAGTGCTCCCCATCCCCTCCGGTCTCGTCACAGCCCATGTGAAAGGGCCCGAGGACCACCGAGTGCCCGGGCTGGTCGCACGCATGCAAGTGAATAGACAGCACGTGGACTGCAGAGGTGGGGAGCACCGCATAATGAGAACGAAAGGAAGAACCTAACCCTTACAGAAACCCGCTCTTGCCGGCGGCCCGTGGCCCGGGTCCTGGAGCAGCCAGCGGGGCCCTGCGGGGAGGGGAGCTAATCACAGGGTGAGACAGCAAGCGGGTCCCCTAGTGAGCCCGAGTCCTACAGCAGGAAGGCAGAGCTGGATGGCCTGATACAGAACAATGACCACAACCTATTATATTAAGGTGGGGGGGAACCAAACGAGCAAACAACCCCAATCGCAGATACAGGGACTCACGACAAATAGGTATTTTGATATCAGCACAGCAAAAAATCTGGAACGATATAACATCCAAACTGGCAGCCGTTAACTGGAAGAGGGGCTTATGGAGGAATTTATTTAACACATTTGTCTGAATATCATACGATAAGCACGTGTGACTTCTGTAGTACAGGCACGTAAACCTCTACCTCGCCATTTCAGGGACACACTGGGATAAGCGCACCCCAGCACAGGTGACAGCACGCGACCATGCTCGACTACTTTGGTGACGCTCCCAACAAACCACCCTTTCCTGGGCTCTGGCTCCGTGTTGCCCAAACAGCAAGGCGACGAGGTTCCGCTTCACTCTTCTCACTGATAAAAGAGCAACAAAGTCCAGAGAGGCCGAAGAACTTCACGACGGTCACACGGCCAGTACACAGTGAGGTCAGGGTTGGACCGCAGCTCTGTACTCCTAGTCTTCTTACAACGCACCCCTGATGGGTACCCCATACTCTTCACGGTCTGGCAGAATCACCTCACGGTTTGTCTCCCAAAGGACCGCATAACAAGGCACGGGTGTTCAACACAGGGGCAAAGGATATGGCCAAGAACCTGGGGCTGCAGATGTGGAGGGGGACCTCCATTCCTTTCCCCGGGCCGTGGACTATGGCAGGGGGAGAAGGTAGACGACGAAGAGGTCCTTTAGGCTGAGTATGTAGACAGAGCCATGCTCCCGGCCCGCTGGGGCCATGTTCCCCTGGGTGCGCTCCTTATCCTCTCTTCGTCCGGGCCCCGCTATGTGCCGGGCACACTGTGTTATGTGGGGTGACCCTTCACACCAATGAAAATGGGATAAGGACACCTGGCTCAAGGTAATCATGAGAATTAAGGTAAATAAGACGGGGTGTGTAAAAGAGCACCGCACATAACTCGGTGCGATAAACTGCCTCGTGTAGTTGTCGTCACTAAGTCCACGGACAGCTTCAGGTCTCAGCCGCGTCACGCCGGGCGGCGCCAGAAGACAAAGGTCTCTGTGGGACGGGAGGTCAGCGGGGGACACACTGTGGCCCTCTCCTCAGATGTGCCGGCCGCCGCTGACCACAGGATGAGGGGAAGTCACCTCCTGCTCATGTCCCTCTGTCAGTCAGGCTAGGACGCAATTTCAGATCATCACCGAAGGATCCAAAGACGCGGATCCTAGTCCCACGGTCAATGACCAAGAGCTAAATAAGTCTCTTAACCTCTCAAGGCTTGGTTTCTCATTTCAGATTAGATGGTGTAGGAACCGCCTAGTGCTCAGACTTTTATCAGAAGGGGATTTGTTGAAACGCTTTGGCTCTGACAACAATAAAGAAAGAGCAGGTAGCATTTCGTTGGCTAGCTTTCCATTTATACCAGATGCTTTTAATTTTTCACTCTTAACAAAAAGCCTCTGCCTACTGTATGGCAAAAACTCTGCCTGATAACCTTCAATCTAGAGACCTGAGAATACAGTCTGCTTCTTTTGAGTATAATTATTATTGAAGCCTTAGAGATCGTGAATCGGACCCATTCCCAGCGATCCACTTAAGGAAACAGCCTCGATAAGGAGCCACAGCGTTTTCCCAGACGGCAGAACTCGGAAAAATGATACTGCCAACTTGTAACAAGGTTCGTTCTTTGGGGGTTAACACACACTGCTTGATTGGAGTGTGGGAGTGAAAGCCAGCCATAAATAGGGGCTTCGAGCGATCTTTGAAATGTCTTTCGGAAAATGCAGAAGAGTCCAGGCGGCAGCTGCTTCGCTGATTTGTCAGTTTGCCGGGAAGAAAACCTCAGCCCCGAGCCCCGAGCCCCGAGCCCCGAGCCGGGCTTCTGCGGGAGGCGCGCCCTCCCAAGAGCGGGCAGGGCTAAGCGCGGCGCCAGGAGCGAGCTTGCTGCCCTCTCGCTGAAAGCACGGTGGGAAGAATTAAACTCCAGGATTAATTCCACACCAGCCACACGCCCAGGGGCTGTCTCATCAGTATGCTCTCGGCGGCTATTTCAGGGGAAAATGAACGTGGGAGAAATTGGCAATGTTTTCATTAAAATAAGCCTGAAATAACAGAACTACTTGGCATGTGTAACTGGGCCTCCAAATGAATAGGAAATTCCTCAAAATAAATGGCATTCCAGAACGACAGCGTCTGTTCCAGCTTTTTGGAGGAGGACGCGTCCCTCTTCCTCGGCACGGCCACCTACTTTGTATGCAACGCATGACCTTCTCCTTCTCACGAACGGAGCACGTACAGCCAAGACCTGCCCGTGTGCTTCTCGCTCCGTTTTTGCAGAACTCTGTTTCATGCTCCTCTTTGATGCCTGTCTTTCATCACTGGGGGGGGGGGGGGTGTCTTTCATCACTGGGGGGGGTCTGTTGAGCCTTGGGAGCACCAGCACTGACCCGCGTTCTCCACATAACCATGGAGCAAAAAACTATAAAACTTTATGTCATGAAGACTCTCACGCCCATTCCCGAACCTCGTGGTCTATTTCCCCCCTGGCCTCAAGGATTTTTGTTTCTTATCCCTGACATGTCTTAGTTGTTTGCCCTTGGTCAAGGCCCTCAGACTCTTTGCTCTTCAGTTTATTCATCCATAAAATGGGAATACTCGTGGTACTCACTCCCCAAGAGTGCTGCGGGGATCACACCCGCTAATCCGGAAGGCTCGCGGCGCGATGGCACATAATGTGGGCTCGATGTGCATGCTAAGCAGTGCGCCAACCAATTGGGAATGACGAGGAGGTCTGCCTCGAGGAAGTTTCCTAACCTGTCTTGCTTGGATGATGGAATCATTTGGAATCTCATGAAAAACCCCAGAAAGAAATGTGCGTGAACTCCCAATTTTATGCACAACCTTAGCAGGATTTGGGAGAAGGTTCAATAATGCCTGGAACTCATTCACAGACCCCTCCCCATCCCTTCGAATCCATACCCTGCAGGTAAAAGATCTCTGAACTGAACTGAATCCTGGATTTATGCAAATTTACCATCTGGTGTCTGGGGTTTCAGAGAATTCAGCTCAGGAAAAGGTTCTGTCCTTCCCAGGACCAAAGGGTGACAGAAGCACCTGTCTTTGAGAGTGTGGCTTATTCTGCAAGCTAGTTCCCTTCCCACCTCCGCGCTCCTGCTCCAGCACCAGCCTTTAACTTGCCGGGAGTCAGAGTTCCAACAGGAGTGAGCGTGAAGATGAGGAGCTAAGTGGTGTAAGGTTATTGAAATTCAAGGCACATTCTTCTAAACAAAGGACTTTCTCCTGCCGCTGGAGAGAAGACGCAATAGTTACCAGCCAGCTTACTAATGAGGGAAAAAGGGATATTTGAGAGCAACCAGGAAATGAGTTGTTGTTTTTTTTTAAAGTCTATGTTTGAAGGGAGCAAGAATTAACAAGTGTCTGCTTTCATCTGGGCTATATTACAGTAAAACAACAAAACAACTTTGCTTCTCTGAGCATCTGTGAAAAGAGAATACACACACCACTTACATTTAGGTCTCAAGTGAGACGGAACTCATCCCACGTTACAGATTCAAGGTATAAAGTTTAGGGCATAATCAAAGGACAAAATCATGTAAATTACACCTGAGTTGTGAAAGCAGGCGTCGAAAAACAAAAAACTACTTGAGACCCCGAAGGCTCCTCTGACATTGACACAGAAGAGGGAAGAAGACGGGTCTACACTGCAAAAGTGGTTTCCATGCAGGAAGTTCTACTGAGACGCAAAGCACCAGCAAGATATAGACAAGACTCCCAGTTAAAACCACGGTGAGACTGTGGGTGAATTCTCTTCCATCCCACGCACCCAGCCACGTGGCGGGCCTCTCTCAGGGAAGGCACATTCTTAAATCTGTTTCTAAATGTTCAAGAGGCTTTAGGGCTATCACTATATGGCCAATCCCCGTTTCTTTGTGCAGACTGGAGCGCCAGTATAGCCGACACAAAGGGCCAAGACGTTTGATCATTTGAATTTTGGAAACTCCCATCGGGATACGAGTATTCCTGGTATTCTGTAAACTCGGTAATACCTCAACAAAAACAGACATCAACGCCAGCATGGCTGACCAATAACAAAGTCATCACAACGGCGCCCGTTTTATGGAATCTGCTGCCCACCCAGGCTCTGTTCTCGGCAGGCCTTATGGTCAAGCCACCCAGCGACCCTGCAGGGGAGCATTACGACTCATTTTACAAGCAAGGACTCCAAGGTGGCAAGGAATTTAATTTGCTCAATACACTCAACATCCCTCACCAAGAGAGAGTGGCAGATCTCCAGACGGAACCCGCGGGTCCGCCCGCCTGGTCTCTTCTCATCGCTGCGCGGTCCTGGGGCACCCGGCACCTGACTGACCCACCCCTCGATGAAGACAGGCGGTCTCAGCTCTCCGCTCCTATCTCTAGCCCATTGGACTTTTGGTTCCACCACTGGGGACCTGGTAACCGAAAGCGCTCTGTTCAGTGGAAACAGCTTTCCCGGGCAAAGGCTGAGGGTTTCATCTTTTACCGAGCAGCCAATTCTCCTGCTGCTGCCCTGCTTCTGGTCCCCTCCCAAACTCCCGTCCGGCTCTGTCGGACCTCACTTTCTGCCTCACCCACAGCCTGCGGGCTCCAGCCACACTCTCGTCCTTCTGTTCTCAAAACACACAGGCCTGCTTCTACCTTGGAACCTTGGTGCTCACTCTCCCCACAGCCTGGATCCCATCTGCCCCCAGGTCTCCGAGGGAGGATTCCTCCTTATTGTCACCACCTCCAGGAAACCCCTCCGGGCCACTCAGGCATTGCCAATCCCTGCAGCCATCGAAAACTACTCTGCTTTTTTATTGTTCTTCCTTCTACCCCACAAAAAAGGGGAAGTCTGGGGGAGCAGGAACTTCTGCTGTGTTGGCTCACCACCCTAAGTATTCACTCACCACTGCCTGGCACAGAGTGCCACATAGCCAATACCTATGTTTGAATGAATGAAAGAATAACTAACAAGAGTAAACAAAGAACCCCTCCCCGCCCCCGGCCCCCCACTCCTGGTCATGTTGGGAAGAACCTAAGACAATGATGCTGGGAATAATAGGGAGTTGGCTGGATTACGTTTTCTCTCCGCTGCTGTTTACCCAGATGGCACTTTAAAAATGTCTTGGGGGACCTGGATGGCTCAGTCGTTAAGTGTTGGCCTTCGGCTCAGGTCATGATCCCAGGGTCCTTCTCCCTCTCCCACTCCCCCTGCTTGTATTCCCTCTCTTGCTGTGTCTCTCTGTCAAATAAATGAATAATATCTTAAAAAAAAAAAAGAATATATATAAAAATGTCTTCAGCTCACATTCCATTTTTGTGTCATCTGAAGCTATGTTAATAAAAGATATTTCACGTGAATGGGCAGGAGGAGAGTTCTGAAAAGATGATCAATCTCTTGTGACTCTATTTGAAGCGAAGCAAATCTATACTTTGATCATCTCCAGCAGAAACAACAATAATGCCTCCAGAGCCCCTAACTAGATTTCTTCTTCAGAACATTTGTCTAAATGAAAAATGGCTCCTCTGCTCCTGAAGAAATCAATATATAAATTTCCATTGCATATTGATGTCTATCAAAACTTACCAACTCTCCAGATAATTTTCTTTATATTTGTACTCTAGAAGAAATAAACCTTTGCTTATCATTTAGGGAAAAGACCCCAGACCACACATTTCCATATACACTGAGGAAGCAGAAGCATGGAGAGCGGCACCATGAAGCATCTCAGAGCATTCCAGAGGGACTGGGCTGTTTTAGCAGGAATTAACTGCATAATACCATACGAAAGAATACCCATCTTTCCCATTTAGGAAGGTTACTTTTTCTATGCAGCTAGTCTCTTTGTTCCAGACTCTTTTTTTCTTTTCCAATGAATGTAAAAATCTTTAAAACACAAGAACCATGATCCCATTATGGTAGCATTCTGTTTTCACTGTCTGTATTTACTTTATTGTCCATATGTGTTCATATTTGACAAATGGAATAAAGATGCCACCCTGAAGAAGCTTAAGAGGGGGCTTGGGATGTTTGAATAAAGGTTTGTCACAGAAGTACCCCAAACTGCCTGACCTCCTCCAGGAATCCAGTTTGGAGACTGGTTTTCAGAATACCGCACAGCTGGCCAAAGGTGACTGAACCTTCTCTTCCTTTCGAAGGACAAGGTCCTCCTTTCAGCTGCTGCTGTGGGTTCCATTTGGGTCCTTTAAATGAGGGTGAAAAACCACGGCCATGGGATCATAGACCATCCGCCCCCCCATCTGTTCTTATAAAGTGTCCCTGGGGGTACTTGGGTGGCTCAGTCATTAAGCATCTGTCTTCAGCTCAGGTCATGATCCCAGGGTCCTGGGATCGAGCCCTGCATCAGGCTCCTGGCTCAGTGGGGAGCCTGCTTCTCCCTCCCCTCCCCCACTCTCCCTGCTTGTGTTCCCTCTCTCGCTATGTCTCTGTCAAATAAATAAATAAAATATTAAAAAAAAAGGAAAGTGCCATTGGAACACGGCCACACCCACTGGGTTCCTATCGTCTATGGCCGCTCTTATGCTCAGAGAACAGAACTTGGAGATCGGTAGCTGCGACAAAGATGATATGGCCCCGAATACTCAATATCAAGCCTTTTCCAGAAAAAGTGCCCAAACCCTGATTCAGGGGTGCAACACACAATGTAGACACACACTGAGCTTCGTCACAGCTAAATAACTGGTGACGCCCAGTGCAAAATGAAAACGGGGGGCTCCGTGTGCAGGAACGAAGAGCCGCAAGGCGGTAAGAGCGGAGGATTCAAGCGAGCACACGCTAAAGCCCGAACAGCAGCCTGAGCTGCTGGAATAATCCTCACGATGGGTGACAGACTCCGAAGCCAGTCAGAAACGATTCCATCCAGATGTGGGAAGAAGAGTGCTTCTCATTTGCGGCTTCTTCAGAACCGAAGACACCTTGTGCTCAACTGCAATCTTACGCGCACGTCTGACGCGAGAGTCGGAGTCGATATGGAACTCTGCCTCAACCATTTTATTTCCCAAAGGTCGCATGTAGACTGTGAGTGCTTTTTCTTGGGGGCGGGGGGCCAGAGACCGCACTAGACTTCCAGCAAACAGCATTTTCATGGAACCCGGCATGACATGACGTGACAGAATCAGGCCACGGCAGCCCCGACTGTCAACTGTGCTCACGGCAGCTGCTTTTCCGTGGTCATAATTATCGCAACTGTCATAATTTATTCATCCCCATACAAGCTTCCACGTTCCAGGGTGACTAGTCGGGCACGCAGGTCAGAAGGGTTGGCAGCCCCATCACTTTTGTTCCTCCTTGAGCCTAAAATTCTGACTAGGGAAGGAATATCTTCTGCAGCGGTATTTTTTTGGGCGAAATCAAACCAAAGTTGGTTTTCAAAACCAAAGTTAACTGGCAAAGACATTGTAAGCTTTCAAGTCCCTAAACCTGAAGGTGGGAGGGTGCAAAAAAAATCCCATCAGAAACCAGAGACTTCATTTCTATACTTTACAGGTACAAGGAAATGGCCTTTCTAACTCACAGAGTGCTCAGTGATTTTCCCACAAAGTTACCAAGGAATTTTACTCTTTCTGATTTGAGATACATACGGAACAAATTTTGTCTGCGACAATATATCAGTTGTTGGGACTCTGAAGACTCCCCCACGTGAAATAAATAACGTCAAACGCAATTATCAATGGTTTCTTTTAAAACAGGAGCAGAGGTAGAGTAATTCTATATGGATTAAAGCTTAAACCTGTCTTCCTTCTTACATTGATCCTTTATATTTTTATGACAGAACAGAGAAAATGCTCAAAGGTCGGCTACCAATTCAGAAGGCTAGTTAGGGCACTGAAGGGTGAAAATGTCCTGGAAAGGTGGCCATATGCACAGCGCTCCACGGGACAGCTCTGCTCACCCACAATGGACAATAAAACAAAATTAAGTCGAGGTCTTGCTACAACATACATTGAAACTGAGTTGCCCTATTGCTTAATAACTTTGTCCTTCAACAGGCATTGTTTCTTCTCATCTGTATTTCAAACAGAAATAAACAATGAATCCAAGCATCCAGGGGCGGTCCTAGAACACTACCCTGCTTCCTACAACTAACTACCGTAGTCAGCCTCGCCCGTTCAATCCCCACAACCCACCTCCCTTCATTCCCTCTGCCGCAGCTTTGATCCCTCCTGGCTTGGGACTTGCTAGCGGGTCCCTCCACGTCCCCTTCTGCTCCTCACATCCATTCCCCTCACGGCATTCACGGAGATCTTTTTTTATGAAATAAATTAGATCACGGCATTCCCCTGGTTACCACCCTTCGAAGGCTTCTCATGGCATTAAAAAGAAAACCCAAACCTTCCACCACAGCCAAAAGCCCCACAGAATCTTGCCCCCACCGGCTCCTCCGCCCCAGGGCCACCACTGGCCCCTGGCTCCCGGCTCTAGCTGTGGCGGCCTCCTCTCCGATCCTGGAACCGCATGCTCCTCTGCTCAGAGCTTCCTACTTGCTCCCCACGTGCCCGGCTTCTCAGCCTTCTGGCTCAGCTCAGATGTCACTTGCTAGGACTAGACTGCCTCTTGGTGGCCCCCTTCCCCACTAAACTACTCTGCTGCATTCTCCACGCCACTGACCATCTTCGTGGCACTTAGACTCTATATCATCGTACTCCCTAAATTGTTCTTCTGGCTTCTGTCCTGCCTCTTTGCACCTTGTCTGTCTCATTCCAACATGTCCCTCACAGGAGGCCTGAGACGCAGATGTTCCGTATCTGCCAAACAGCAAGATAATCTATAGATGATAAATATCCAGTACAACAGAAAATGAAGCATTTTCATCTATGTTAATTCACCTGCCCAGTCAATAAATTCAATTACTTATGGAGAACATCCTATGCCAGGGACTCTATTAGGGCCAGACGAGCCCAAAGGTCTCAGAATTTCTCAAAGATGTTATAGTCTGTGTTTAAAATAGGCACTTAGAAAAGAATAAGTTGGGGCGCCTGGGTGGCTCAGTGGGTTAAAGCCTCTGCCTTCAGCTAGGGTCATGATCTCAGAGTCCTGGGATCGAGCCCCACATCGGGCTCTCTGCTCAGCAGGGAGCCTGGTTCCCCCTCTCTCTCTGCCTGCCTCTCTGTCTACTTGTGATCTCTCTGTCAAATAAATAAAATATTTTTTTTAAAAAAGAAAAGAATAAGTTACACCACTATTTAGTATGTTTTCATGTAACCCTAGGGATTTGTGGGAAAGTCTGGAAACTCCGATGAGTAAGAAGTT
>JAPYYJ010000967.1:0-14855 GCA_028533885.1 Nasua narica
GCCTATCCATACTTTTAGTGGTTTCAGTTAGTTGAGAACTGGGAAGTCAAAGTCCTTCATCTCAACTCCTCATGCCCATTCAAATCCTCATGTCTGTTCATGCAAACCAGCAAGATTACATTTTCTCCAAGAAATAAAAAAAGTAATGGGTCCCCATTTGTACCAAATTAGGCACAAGCCTAATTTGCTTTTCTACAGTGCCAAAATGTCAATTTCTATTGTAATGAAATGAAGACATATCCGCAGCAGGAAATATGCAGAAACAAATGTACCAATTATTTTTTTTTACGATTTTATGTATTTGACAGAGAGAGATCACAAGTAGGCAGAGAGGCAGGCAGAGGGAGAGGGGGAAGCAGGCTCCCTGCTGAGCAGAGAGCCCGATGCGGGGATCGATCCCAGGAACCCGAGATCATGACCTGAGGCGAAGGCAGAGGCTTTAACCCACTAAGCCACCTGGGTGCCTTCAATTTTTTGAAGAGTTGTTCATTGAATTTACCCTTAAGATATAAAAAGCCACTTTTTAAATCACCACGTTTCTTGGGACTTGGTTAGCATTTTGTTTTTCACATATTGGAGACTTAAGAAATCTTTATCAATTGAATTAAGTTTCAAAGACAGATTACAGATCTGTTGATGTTGATCCACATGCTGTCGCTGTATCTCTACTTCAAAGTCAACTAGAAAAACGATGGTTCGAAGGTGGTTTCTTGGTCAGGATCCCTGTGGATGAAACACACACGTGTCTGATTTTTCTTTTATTCCTTTATAGCTTCCCAATCAACTACTGTCACATCTGGTGAGTACTTTTAAAACAATATCTGGAATTTGATTTAAAATTCATTTATTATCCTATACAGTTATTTATATCTTAAGCATAAACACTGCCTATAGTGAATGGTAGGAAGTCTGCACAAAAGCATGATTTGTGTCCTTTACAGAAATACAAAGGCAATAGAAACTTCTTTCAGTTATAGAATAAATGGATCTTGTAGTTATATTGTTAGGTTCTTCTTCAATTATATTTTGCCTTTGCTTCAAATTTCCATATACACCAGAATTAAAGAAGGTATTTTTTTTTAAATTCAGGTCCTTGGGATTTACCTTCCTTTCCTTCAGAGAGCCTGATTTAGAGGGTGTGGGTTGAGGGTCAGGAATCTGAATTCTTATATAACTGAAAATGAGGATGGTCTGTAGACCACACTTTGAGCAACCACGCTGCATGGCTCAGTACTGAATCAAGTTTTTTATGTTTATAGTGTAATTATGGAAGCACAACTTTGCTAAGAACTTCCAAAGAAAGTGACAGAGATATGTGTGTATATATATATATATATATATATTTTTTTTTTTTAAAGATTTTATTTATTTACTAGAGAGAGAGAGACTGAGAATGAGAGGGGAGAAGGTCAGAGGGAGAAGCAGACTTCCCGCAGAGCCGGGAGTCCGATATGGGACTCTATCCCGGGACTCCGGGATCATGACCTGAGCCGAAGGCAGTCGCTTAACCAACTGAGCCACCCAGGCGCCCTATATATATATTTTTAAGTGCTATCTATTTATACTTATTTTTTCTTAATGTCTGTATTTTGCTTACTGTCAAGTGAATTTAGGTTTGTAATATTTTTCCAAATGTTTCATGGTTACATCATAAGTCTGACTTGTAGATATAAAGACTTCCATGAGTGCATTGCTAATACTGAACTTTTTTTTTTTTTTAAAGATTTTTTATTTATTCATTTAACAGAGAGAGAACACAAGCAGGCAGAGAGGCAGGCAGAGGCAGAGAGGGGAGCAGGCTCCCTGCGGAGCAAGGAGCCTGATGCAGGACTCGATCCCAAGACGCTGGGATCATGACCTGAGCCAAAGGCAGTTACTTAACCAACTGCGCCACCCAGGCGTCCTGCTAATACTGAACTCTTGCACACCTTGCAAAATGGCCTCAATGTCCTTGCTACCTCATTTGATAAGAACCAGCCCTACCAAGAGAGACTATAGTGCGGACTCTCTCTGTATTGTGCAGGAGAGACTATAGTGCAGACTCTCTCTGTATTGTGTCAGGGGAATGTGTTCCCTGCTTTCAAGGACTTATGGTCTAATGGAAAGATAGAAAGTAATCAACCAACATATAGTTACAATTACAGCTGGAGGAAGAGGTACATGGCAAGAGAGATGTGACCAAGATATGAGAAAGAGAGCAGCCGCAAGAAAGTCATAAGTGGACTGAGGTCTGGAGTTGGAATTAGCCAGATGGAGCAAAAAGGAAGAGTGGTTTTTCTGTTCTTCACTGGCAGGAATGGGAGGAAATAGATACAGACTCATGCCGACTGTAGCTAGTCTGCCCCAGCCTTCAGATACTCCTCTCCTCTATGCTTAGCCATGCTAATACTATCTAGCCAAGGTAGTGCCCTGAGGGGAGATTATCTCTAGGTTTTATTTTCCAAACTGTGCCCTTGACACATTTTTCAAAGCTCTAGAGAAAAAAAAAAACACTTCTGATTAGTGGAATTTTTGAAGTGTTTCCTGCTCTTGGCGGTAGAATGTCATTTGTCTTTTGGGGCAAATAGATGAAGAGCTACAGCTGTACCTGGTTCTTATTTGCCTCCTAAATTCTTGTCTAAATCTGGATGGAGGCGGTAGAGGAAAATCCAGAGATGTGTCCATGAGCAAATCTCTGGGAAGAAAATAGAAACAGGCAGCTAGAACATTCTTCCAACACAGGCCATCATTTGGTCATATCTTGAACTGACACATTAAATGATGAACACTCTAGCATGATCTCTGCTTTATGGCATCCTGTTTCTCCCTACCAACCCTTTAGGATGGCCATTTGCTTGGCAACAGTGAGACTCCTTAAGAGGGCTCATACAGGGCTCCCATCAACCATACCCGTAACTCCACTGAGGCAAATGCAGACTATATGGCAGAGAAGATGGTACCTGAGAAGATGAAATAATCTGGTTGCTTGTGACAGATAGAAGATGAAAACCTTAAAGATGAAAACCACAATAATCAAAAGCATTCTTATCCGTGAGTCATGCTACATGCACAAAAGCAATGATGAATCTCAGTTAAGGCTACTGGGTGACTTCATATCGAAAACCCCATTTTGGTGGGTTTATGGAAAGTAAGTTGGCATGGACCACTTTCCTT
The DNA here is from genome assembly GCA_028533885.1 of Nasua narica. Lineage (NCBI taxonomy): Eukaryota > Metazoa > Chordata > Mammalia > Carnivora > Procyonidae > Nasua > Nasua narica. The sequence continues at coordinate 3,154 of JAPYYJ010000967.1, forward strand.
GCAAGAGCCACAAGGAGAGGGTTGGTGGCAGGCAGTGACTATGACAAAAGGCAGAGCAGGATGATAGCTGAAGCATTGAGAGGAGAAGTGGAGTCTGCCTGTCCTTAGACTTAATTGTTTAATGTCTGTGCCTCAGTGTCCTTGTCTACAAGTGGGGATGACTGGGTTGGGGTAAAGATGAACTGAGATAGTACATATAAATTGTAAAACATGGTATTGTCATGAACCATGAAAATATAATAATTCTTTAGTAAATGTTCATTTAAGGTCCAGGGCACTTTCCAGAGTCCCATTGGAGTCACCACACAATTTCCTTAGGCTTCTCTTCTAGAATAACTGGAGTAGCCTACCCAGTAGATATGGCTGGTTTGATTGATGCCTTGTTTGTTTTTATACTCAAGCTCTCCTTCAGTTTTCTCCCCTCTAGAGCAATAATGTATACAGTGTGTAAATGTACACAATAGGTACTCTGGGAGATTTGGGGCAATGGCCGAATCTACAAGGGAAGGGACCAGCTCCCTTGGAAAATGACTAGGTCTTTGGGAAAATATTTTGAGAGATCTCTTTGTGACTTTTCCTCGGTTGGTCCATTCTGATGTCTCAACTGTCTTGAGGCATTAAGAGATGAAATCGAGAAAAGCCTATTTCCATTTCCTGGAAAACAAACAAGTGGAAGCTATTCTTTCCAGGTGAGTTACCATCATTCCCAAAATGGCAGCTGCCATCAGCTACAACTATGTTGTTGATTGATGGAATTTGGAAGCAAGCTGGTCCCAATAAATTTGGGCAAAAGAGTCTGTTCAAACTGTGTGGATACAGCACAACCAGAGACAAGTTTAATGTTCTGTTTGCTTTTGTGCCTCAATATTGTTGGGACCTTGGAGCTCAGAGCTTCAGGGTTAGATGTAGATTCTGACATTGGCTGCTATGTGACTAAGCAAGATACCAGAGCCAGACAATGGGAGTTGTGTGGTGTCATTGGTACTGTGTTTAAATGTCTGCGTTTTGAATGAAGGACTCTCTTAGGCATGTCTGTCAGCGTGTTCCTGAGTGTGGGAGCAGGGAGTGGGGATGGTATGTCAGAAATGAGGCAGGGATGTTCTGATGCAGATATTTCCTAGGTTTGTGGCCTGTGTTGGAAGAATGTTCTAGCTGCCTGTTTCAAACTGCTTCTTCATCCTCAGGCATGCACAGCCATATGGCTTCGCTTTCCCTCTTACTGGGCCATCAGCAACATGAAGCAGGGCAGCTGGAGAAGTCCATCATGGACCCCACATTCAAGGTGTTGAGACAAATGGCATAGCTCTCTGGCATCAAGTCCCCTCGTTGACCTCTTGGTTTCACTAGAGAGATCCCAATCTGTGAACCTCTGACTGTTGCTCCTGGCAGGACTCACATTTATAAGGAATCTGAGAAGTTTGTTGGATTCCTTAGCTTTCCTTATACCAGGAAGTAAGAAAAAAGGGATCATGAAAACAACCTCATAGGAATTATTAATAAGAATTTAAACCTAGCAGATCTCCTTTTAGCAAGTAGATTTGGGTATATACGCATTAGGAAAAATAAAAGTGTACCATCATATGTCCTTTTAGCAAAAGGAGATAGTCTGAGTTCTTGCTGCAAAACTTCACCAATGAAATCCTTTCCATTGAAGTGGTTGAAAGCACTATATTTTATTTATTTATTTATTTTTAGAGAGGGGAAAGAGAAAAAAAAGAGAGAAGAGGCGCAGAGGGAGCGGGAGAGAGAATCTTAAGTGGGCTCCATGCCCGTCTTGGAGCCTGATGTGGGGCTCAGTCTCATGACCCTGAGATCATGACCTAAGCTGAAATCAAGAGTCAGTTGCTTAATCGACTAAGCCACTCAGGCACTCTGAGAGCACTATATTTTATTTTTGTACTTAAAATTATATTACTAACTCCTTGATTTTTGAATTTGAGGAAATTTATCTAGGATATTATCATCTGAAGGTCCAGAATCTGAGATTTCAAATGTATAAGCAATTGCACCATTATTGTTAGCATCTAGGGGGCTACTCCCTATATCTTTACATTCGATTCATCTAGTTATTGTGAAACATTGTCAATTTTCTTCTCTTTGTCACTGGTAATAGACAATGAAAACTTCTAAGTTCTTAACGGCAGTCAATGAAAGCTAAAAGCATCTTACAAAGACAGTGCCTCCAGTCTTTTTAAAAAATACCTTCTTGAAAGGTAATGTGGTATTTGGGGCACTGAAGAATGATGACCTGTCTTACCACTTCATCTTTCTTGTAGATAATGCCACCATTCTCTCAGTGTCTTATTATATAACTTTTTTAGTGATAGTTAATAATTAACGAGTAATGATCGACCAATTCCTTGAATGACAAAATAGCAAATTATTTCAAGCTATAGGAAAAATGAGATCATAAAGAGCCTGTAATGTATTTTGGATTTATAAAAGGATCCAATGAACCCATATAGTACTATAAGATAGAATGATTTTTATTCTATTTTCTTTACACGAATGAATATTCTTTTTGTTCTTTGGAAAGCCTTTTAAAACATGTCAAAGTCATGAGATATCAATCCTCACAAATAGAGTGAAGCCTTCTGAAAAAAGAAACTCGAGAAATAAAATTGAGTGTGAGGGACCTCGAAGGTGTCTTAAGGGTTAAATTGAAGTGGAGGGGCTTAGAGAGCTTTAGAGCGATCTCACCGATAATAAAGACCCAGGATCCTCTACATGTTGGTTTTGTTCAAAATAGATTAAAAATTTCTCAGGGTTTGGGTCAGATGCACAGGATATCTAACACCAAAATATGTCCTTATTTAGGGGGCCTTGGTGTGGCTATTCTAAGTGCTAACTCCACTCAAATTTCAGACTGGAGGGAGGATTCAACTGGCTTCCAGAGTCCTTGACAACCAGTCTGAACTGCCTTTTCTTGTCCAGTCTTTCTTCTGAGCACAGATTATATCCTGTAACTATAAACTGTAGCATTAGGGGACAGGGTAAAGAGACATGTACTTTATGACATCTAAAATTATTCAACACCCCATATCCAACCCACTTGTAATCTACTATTGCGAAATCCAGAACACTTTGCAAGACTGCAGGAGGCACAGACCCAAGAGTGAGCCATGGTCCTCCCTGGCACGATCATAAGGTGATGCTCCAACCAATTTCTATGACTATAGATCATTTACAAACAGTGGAACCTCCATTCCAGGATGAATTTGTTTTCTTTCCAGGTCTGGGAAACTCCCTGACTACAGACTATGGAAAGACTTTTTTTCTTTACTTTTAATTGTCTTCCTAGAGTTTTGCTTACTGGCTGCGCCAGCCAATTCTGCTGCCGCCGTTGGCTTGTTGAAACTGAGTACAGTTTTGGCCACAGAACAAATGCCTGCCCTTTAGAAAGCAAGGATGGGAAGGAAGGGGTCAGGGGATTCTGAGATCCTAGGCATGTCCCACATGCACACTCAGCCAGTCTCATCTACCATTCTCCTTCCTTCTCTCTGCCTCTCAGTCATTTGTTGCGTGGGATTAGCTTCAGGTTAGTGTCAGGAGAGACAGGTGAAAAAAAGCCAGTGCCTCTTGTTACCACTAGTGACAGTCATCTGGAAGATAGCTAACATCCCACAAACATTTGCTGTGTACTCTGCACAAAATTATTTTCATATACCAAATGAGTTAATGTATAAAAAAACATTTAAAATACTGCTTGGTGCATAATAAGTGTTCAACAAATGCACATAGTAAGCATTATGATCATGAAATCTTTCCAACATGTTGAGGTAAGTAGTAGTATTACCCCCAAGTTGCAGATGTGGAAACTGTGGCATAGTTAGGTCACCTGTCAACAGCTATATGTCCCAGGTCACATGGTGACTAAGTGTCTAGGCAGAAATTTGAGCCCAGAATAGATGCCTTTGCCTCTGTCCACTATTCCAACTAAATCTATTCATCTCTCCTCAGCCTCTGAGAGAATGCACACACCTTGCACTGACCCTGCCGTGGAATTCTTGGCTCTGTTGAGGCCAATCCCTGCCCATTCAGAGCGTGCTCTGAGAGTCCAGAAGTGGCCTGGGAGGAGCTTTAGCAGAGCTTTCTGGTGAATGACACCCAGCAAAGGGCAGGCTGAGGCAGGGAGACTGAGAGTTCTTCTGCAGAGACATTCACAGAAGTGACCAAAGGGGGCAGCAGGAAGGGCTGAGGAGGCCTGCAGTGCACCTTGGGAGCACCCTAGAAACTTTTTCCTCACCCTTTCCCTGACCCCTTCCCTTACAACAACCACAGAAACCACCTACCCCCTCATCTTACATCCCACTCCAACCTCTTTGGTCACTCCCTGACCACAGATTTCTCATAAACTCAAGCTAACCACTGAAAAGCCATTCCTAGGACTCAGTTCATGCTGTCATGATGTTAGGATGAACCTCTCAGGTCCTTCTTCCTGTTTTCCTTGCTTAATCAGTACAGGTGGTTTAGTGGGATCCTGTCAGGCAGGAATATGGTGCCCATTATGGTGGCACTCAGGCTCTGTCAGCCCTCACAGAAGGCTTGAAAGGTGAGTTGAGGCCCACTCTTGGATGAATGCTATCTGAGACTTGACCCTGATGGCAGTGGAGAGTACATTGAGGCATCTTGAGCAGGGAAGTCAGTTGAACATTTACACATTTTATAAATATAAAACTAGGGACATTCTAGCGGAGACAGATAAATCCTGTCAGCATAGGAGTGGGCACAAAGTGAGGACTCCATAAATGCTTTTTGAATCCATCAATGTGGATGGATTAGAGAGGGAGGGTCAGGGAAAGGGAGATCCACAGGCAGGCCCCTGGAGTAGGCCAGGTTCAAGAACAGGAAGATCTAATCTAGCAAAATGGCGGTGAGAATAGAAAGAAAGACAACCTTGTTGATAAGTTGCATATAAGAGGTACAGAAGGGGAGGAATCAAATACAACAACCAGATTTCCAACACAGTTCTTGTGGAGCATGGTGACACTGTTGATTCAAGTGGAAGAAAGAGACTGTGTTGGGTTTGGGATGGTGGAGTGGATGTCCAGGAGGCCACTGGAAATGTTGGTCTAGAGCTTGGCTGGGGTTGTAAGGGCTGATCAGCACAGAAGAGGTGGATTTTGAGGTCTTCCTCCTAGAAAGCTCTCAGAGTACATGAGCTCTTTCAGAGGGAAGGCAGCATGAGAAGAGAGGTAAGACAGTGCTTGGCAGAGCAGCGACACATAAGGTGTGGGAGAGGAGAAACAGGTGAAGGAGATGGGGCAGTGGTGAGAGGAAGGAGGAGAGCAGGGGGTGAAAGTCAGGGAGGCAGACAGAGTGCATGAGGGCTTTCCACTGTGTCAATGCAGGTTTGCCTCTGAGGCTGGTGAATGGAAGTGACCGGTGTCAGGGTCGTGTGGAGGTCCTGTACCAAGGCTACTGGGGCACCGTGTGTGACGACGACTGGGACACCCAGGATGCAGATGTTGTCTGTCGGCAGCTCGGCTGTGGCTTTGCAGTGTCAGCACCAGGCGGGGCCCACTTTGGTCAGGGCTCGGGGAACGTTCTCTTGGGCTTTGTATACTGCTCAGGATGGGAGCCCTATCTGTCGAGCTGCTCCCACAGCGGGTGGTACAACCATGAGTGTGGCCACAGGGAAGACGCCGGAGTCGTGTGCTCAGGTAGAGCTGACCTCACCTCGCCCGTGCCACTCGGACAACAGGGGCTCCCGCTAGTCTACATCCCTTTGCGTGTGGGCAGTGCTTTGCATTTTACCTGCTTTACTCTAGGTCATGTCTTATTTGATGTCAGAGGGCAGGCCCCTTTTCAGATAAATGGAGGGCAGGTGGCTTGCATGGAGTCCTAAAGCTGGGAAGTGGTGGAGATGGTTTTCAACCTCAGCCTCCTCCAGAGTTTGCCAGTGTAATCACCCAGTGGTATTGTTCTGATGATCCTGCCCTGGGGTGACAAAATACCTTCATACGTGGCATTTTCTCCTCCTTTTACAGTCAGGAGAGAAGGACCAGAGACTTCTGGTCCTTAAATTGTAAATATAAATCAAACAGAGAAGTAACCAGTATGTTCTCTTTACTGGGGATTAAATGACCAGCTAGAGATTTGTACGCCCGCAGTGGAAGAGAGAAATTCTCCCTGACTCAACCTAGCAAAACCCAATGCTGACTTTCTCCTTTGTTCACAGAGGGCTGGTAGGTGTTCAAGTACCAAGAGGTCTTTTAATCCACAAAGAAACTCTGAGGATAGCAATCACTGTGTCCCCCAAAGGGGGTGTCCTAGATGAATTGTTCATCTTTAGAGTGACCTCTGGCAGTTGCTATGTGGACTGGTATGTACACATGCCACCACGCGTGGGAGGTGACACTGATGGCCCAACGATGACATGAGAATGGCTTCCCCCAGAGTGTATGGCCCTCCAAGCAATCACTTTGGAGTGGGTTTATTTTAGCATTTGGGAATGAATCTTTGAAAACTGCCTTTCTTCTTAGTTGGGGACCCCTTCTCAGGAATATCTCAGCGATGGTAGGTATTTCTCATTTGAGGGGTGGGGTAAGCTATAAAAATAGGTAGTTGGAATTTGAAATGTGCTCTTGTTAATCAGGTGGGGCTGTTAATCAATGGGGTGATTTTTTGGTTGGAGACAGAGGAAGCAGAGGGGTGGGAGGTTGATGGCAGGAGCAAAAAACATCTCTGGTGGCATTCCAACATTGAATAAGGGCTGGTAAAATAACAGAGAGATGAATTCTGTCTCCTAAGTAAGAAGCACAAACTGTTAGCAGTGGGTAGGGTTTCCGGGTCTCTGCATCCAGCCCTTGTTTCAGAGCTGAGGAAGCGGAAGGCCAGCTCTTCTCAAATGAGAGCCAACATAGAATGATCTCTTTTTCCTCTACTCTGTAGCTTCTTTGTCTCCCACAGAGGCATCTCTGGTAAGAACTAAGGCAGAAGGTAACATTTTTTTTTTTTTTATGTGGGATCCTTATGGGCTCATTACCTACACCCATAAGGTCATCTCTGATCCAGAAGAGGTGCACAATGTTTAAAAATAGGGGTGCTCAGTTCCCAAGAGGGAACCTCTGATCAAGGCCTCAGGCCTAAATGGGTAACCCTTCCATGGACCATGTCTCTGAAACTGGAGAGGGATTGACCTGCACAGCTATTTCCAAGGAGTTCCAAGGTCAAGCTTGGTGTCCAGTCTTTAGGGGAGTCCTGTTGCTCATGCTCAGTGCCTACCCTTGTGGTCCTCACCACTGCATGCTGATGCCTGGCCACGCTGGGGTGCTGGGTCTCTGAAGGCCCCTGACCAGGAGTCAGCATGGATTAGTTGGGAATCTTAATGGTACACATGTCAGGCATTTCTGTTCCTCAGCCATTATGCTTTCCTGTCCCTAAAGCCCATGGGGTGAGGTCTGACTTTACCATTTTCTCTTCCCTATGATTAAGGATACAGATGTCACTAGAGCTGAGTATGAGACTGACTTAATTATAATTTAGCCATGTCTCTTCCCAAGATTCTTATTTGCAGGAGCTATAAGAGGAGAACCTACTCCTCTCTATAGTAGCTTCCTGTGAGAGCCCTGCTATGTATTAGAAGTAATAGCTGGGACCGACAAGTTCTTTCTCACAACTAGTCCATCCAGCGTGCAAGTGAGCAACTCAGGTTCTTGGCTATCTGACTACGACACAGGACTTCAGATAGGATGTACCTAGAGCTACTCTTGCAGAACCTTGACTGTGGGGTGAAGGTGGGAGACACACTTCCTCTAGACCCAAAAATACCTCATGTAGAAGCCCAGCAGGGAATTCAGAAATACAGTGAATACAGTCCTCTGGCGGCAATGGACTAAGAGGAGCCCTCAGGTCATTTCCTCTTCAAGCCCCAGCTTCCAGTACGCTCTTGCTGGGAACTGGGGCAAGCAGCACAGTTTCTTGAAGCAATTTGAAAATGTTAGATTTAAAGCCACAATCTTACTTAATAGGTAAACATTAGAAGCATTTTCACTAAAGTAAACAGAATGGCATTCAGGCCCCCTGCCATTTAACAGTCTACTAGAGATACTAGCCAATACAATTAGACAAAAGAAATAACTGGAAGCATAAGGATTAGACCAGTTATTTTTGCATATATTCATGGAACCCTGCACAGGTCGCATGTGGGATGGTCGGTATCAAGGTCAGTAGGTTGGTAAAGAAATATTCACCCCAAAATAGCCTTGTAGAATGAAAAAATTTAAAGGTTTCTTCCCTTTTCCAAAGTTACATAGCAAGATAAAACCCAGGTCTGAAATGATATCCCCTCAGCAGATTCTAGTTTAATCTCAGTCCTTGATTCTCCTCAGGGGGGACCTAACTTTACATTTTCTGTTTTTTCTCCCCTCCCTCTACAATTTGTCTATGCAGATAGCATTATAGACAATGCTATGGCTACTAGCACAATAGGTAATGAATAATTTTAATTCTTTCTCTCTCTGAAGGTAATTATAACAACTGTATACTTGGGTTTCACTCTTCTTCAGGAAGACTTCTCGGGGATGGATTGAAAGGGTGTTCTATGCATATAGCATAAAGGAAGATCCCATTTGACCATGCCAAAAACAATTTTCACAAACTGCTTTCCATGATGTCTAATTCTGGTCTTTACCTTTGTTGCCATATGCAGCCACCACCTGGATCCCCACCTTTACAACTTCAACAAGAGAAACAGGTAAATATTTTAGTCCACCTTCTCAGGATCACTCTCTGCTTCTAGATAAGGTTTGGGTTCAGAACTGATGGGGGGCATCTCAGGTGTGTCCTTCGTTATCCTTGTCTCTGTGTGCATGTGTGTTTGTAGAGCTAGGGGAAAGGAGAGAGAAGTCTCTAAAGATCAGATACTAGATCTGATCTTAGAGGGTGAACCATTGATTCCTTTGGGATCTTGTGGTATGTTTTACAAAGATCCTCCTCCAGGTGCTCAGTGTAAACCCTGGAGGCTTCTCCAGGGCGGCTGGGACCCTGCTGGTCTTGTGGCTCCAAGTCCATGGGGTAAAGCCCTGAGAAGAGGAGGGCCATGTGCAGGGCAGCTCCTTTTTTCCAGAGGGGTATCACCTGTAGGATGTTGGCAGAACTAAGTTGGATGCCACGGAAGGTAAAGAGTTGCTCATTCTGGCAGAGGTCTTGCCCTGCCCCAGGAGCTGTAGAGCTCCATGCTGGGTGTGCCCAGTGTGGATAAGGCTTGTCCACAGCCTCATACCCATCTAGGTCATGAGGTGCTTCTTAACGATGGAGTGTCCCAAGCCTTAGCTGATTGGGATGTCTCTACTCTTTTACCTTTGGTGAAGATTAACCTCTGAGCATATTGAAAGCTCATTACCTGCCCAGGGGAAATAGGCCAGGAAAAAGCCCCAGGTCTTACAAATGTTTTAAGCTCGTGACCTTGAGAACACGCGGAGGAGGATTTCTGTTCCTTATCCCTTAAGTAATGAGTCATGTTTGGGCCTGAGGCTGGTGAACGGTGGTGACCGTTGTCAGGGCCGCATGGAGGTCCTATACCGAGGCTCCTGGGACACCGTGTGTGATGACAGCTGGGACACCAATGATGCCAATGTGGTCTGTAGGCAGCTGGGCTGCGGCTGGGCCACGTCAGCCCCCGGAAGTGCCGGTTTGGTCAAGGCTCAGGACCAATCATCCTAGACGACGTGTGCTGCTCCGGTTATGAGTCCTACCTGTGGAACTGTCCCCACAATGGCTGGAACTCTCACAACTGTGGCCATGGAGAAGATGGTGGTATCATCTGCTTATGTGGGAGGAAATATATGCATATCTCTCTCTGGGATGGCCTTGGAGGGGAAGATACACACTACTCAGGACGGGGGCCACATCCAACCCCCTGTGAGATATCCATGCCTCCTGAGGTTTCCTGGAGGCAGCAGGCTCCTGAAGTACAATGGAAAGGAAGTTATAGGGTCAGCTGTCTTCCCCTATTTGGCCAGCAGGGAAATACCAATATCAACATGGCAGCAACATGGCATCCTGGACAGGGACCATCCACTCTTCAGTGAGCAGAAAAAATGGGTCTCTGCTTCTCGGTAGGATCATCGGCTCAGTCAACACGCTTCTTCCCATGGCCTTATTATTAAGGCACAACTTTTTGGAGTATGGTTAGAAAACAAACCACCTTCCCTCCGTCAGGGTTGTGTTCTGGGACCTCCATGAAGCCAACTAAGAGAACAGGTTGTAGTCTACATTGTGAATATGGGAGGACTATGAGAGCTGTTTGGAAGTGGGCTACTATGTAGGGAATGGCAGGTAGCTGGAACATGGAAAGCTAAAGAGTCTGAAGTAAATGTGGAGCATGAACATGGACAACTAGAAAAAGGGCGACAAACCTTGTAAAGACTAAGAGCAATGCACCTAGGCTGGTGGAATTGGGTTCTTTCTAGACTAATTGCTGGGATTCGTTTTTGCTATTCCTGTGCAGAGGGAACTCAATGGCTTTGTTGGACTGACTTGGGCCTGTGGGGACATTCCACCTCCTGGAACATCAGCCCACAGGCCCCAGCAAGGCAGACACTGGAAGCAGGACAGAGGACAGTCTCCCAGAGAACTGAGAGACTAAGGGCGGGCCCTGGCTCTCTTGACCAGAGGGCATGTGGAAGCAAGATCTCAGGATATATGGGCTGAGTTTCTTCAACATTTGGTCCAGTTGGGGCACGTGTGTGCTTTGGGTTTGATTCCTGTTTCTTTCAAACAACTACTTGGCCTCAGTCCACAACTGAGCCAGGTGAGTCCTTGGCCACCCTGCTCCGGCTTTACTCTCCGCCCACCTAACCCTCTTCCACCAGACTGGTCACACCACGGCTCTTTGTAGAACCTATGGGCACCTTAATATTCCCTCTGTCACTGAGATCCCGATATGTGGTTCTTAACTAGACGTGGGATTCACAAGAGACCCATCTTCCCATGAGTCTATGGGGTGTCCTCTAGTATGTAGAAACGGTCCCAAGGGATGGCTGTCTGCAGTGTCAGAGAATTGGCCCACATGCCATGACTCTCAGCTATGATACCATCCGGGCTGACAAGCTGAGTGGGAGAATGGCCATTGGGGACGGCCAGATTCCTATTGACAAAGCTCCAGGGCAGGTTGGCTCCTCTCCCAGGCTCAGTGCTTGCAACCGTCTCAGATGCCTTAGACGCAGATGTGCATCCAACAAGGCAGGGACAGCAGTTCTAGGGGATGGAGTATCTCAGGTGGTGGAGGTGGTCTTAGGACTCGGAAACCTATTTGGCTCCATGGTGACTCTCAACCCCCTGACTCTTTTCTCCAAGCCTCCGGTATGGCAAAGCCCTCAGATGTACATGAGTCAAGAGAGACAGGTGGCAAAGGTTTTCTACAGGATAAAAGAACATGCCAGGCTTAGAGAAGTGAATACAGCTGGTTGACCACCCCAAGGACTTTGTCCCAGAAAACCTAGTGGAACAGGAGACTTTCAGAAGCCACCCAGGAGGAAGGAGGCAAATACAGATGGGTGACTGTCATGGTGCCTGCTGCAGACGGTTCTCACTAACTTATTTCCATGCTGTCTAACACTGGTCTTTACCTTTGTTGCCATAGCAGGAACGACCTGGATCCCAAGTACCAGAGCTTCAACCACAGATTTCGGTAAATATTTCAGTCCACACTCCCAGGATCATCCTCGGCTCTTAGAGTTTGGGTTTGCAAGTGACGG
>JAPYYJ010000968.1:0-14853 GCA_028533885.1 Nasua narica
GTCTTTTCTGGTTCCATATAAATTTTAGGATTATTTGTTCCATTTCCTTGAAATAAATTGATGGTATTTTGATAGGGATTGCATTAAATGTATAGATTGCTTTAGATAGCATAGACATTTTCATAATATTTGTTCTTCCAATCCATTAGTATGGAACGTTTTTACATTTCTTTGTGTCTTCCTCAATTTCTTTCATGAGCACTTTGTAATTTTCTGAGTACAGATTCTTTGCTTCTTTGGTTAGGTTTATTCCCAGGTATCTTATGGTTTTGGGTGCAATTGTAAATGGAATTGACTCCTTAATTTCTCTTTCTTCTGTTTTGCTGTTTGTGTATAGGAATGCAACCTATTTCTGTGCATTAATTTTATATCCTGACACTTGAGTGAATTCCTATATGAGTTCTAGCAGTCTTGGAGTGGAGTCTTTTGGGTTTTCCACATAAAGTATCATATCATCTGCAAAGAGTGAGAGTTTGACTTCTTCTTTGCCAATTCGGATGCCTTAAATACATTTTTAAAAAAATAAAATGTAGGGGCATCTAGGTGGCTTAGTTGATTAAGCATCTGCCCTCAGCTCAGGTCATGATCCTGGGGTCCTGGGATGGAGTCCCGCATCAGGCTCCCTGTTCAGTGGGGAACCTTTTTCTCCCTCTCTCTCTGCCCACTGCTCACGCTGTCTCTCTCTTGCTCTCTATCTCAAATAAATAAATAAAATCTTTTACAATGAATAAATAGATAGATAGATAGATAGATAGATAGATAGATAGATATATTCTTTGCCTAGCCAAGACAATAAGCCAAATTGAGAAAGAAAAAGCATTTGGTTGGGGAATCAGGTGATAAAACTGCCCCTATCCACAGAAAACATGATTATCTGTGTAGAAAATCCTAAAGAATCTATAAAGTAATTTTTACAACTAATGAATTTAGTAAGGTCCTAGATAATGAGATCAACATATGGAAACCTAATCTTATTTCTTTTTTTTTTTTTTTAAAGATTTTATTTATTCATTTAACAGAGAGAGAACACAAGCAGGCAGAGAGGCAGGCAGAGGCAGAGAGAGGAGCAGGCTCCCTGCTGAGCAAGGAGCCCGATGTGGGACTCGATCCCAAGACACTGGGATCATGACCTGAGCCAAAGGCAGTTGCTTAACCAACTGAGCCACCCAGGCGTCCCCCTAATCTTATTTCTATGCACAGATTATGTAAACTTGTAATATAATTTTTTTAAAAAGAAAATACAAAAGGGGCGCCTGGTGGCTCAGTGGGTTAAAGCCTCTGCCTTCGGCTCAGGTCGTGATCAGGGTCCTGGGATCAAGCCCCGTATCGGGCTCTCCGCTCAGCGGGGAGCCTGCTTTCCCCTCCTCTCTGCCTACTTGTGATCTCTCTCTCTCTGTCAAATAAATAAATAAAATCTTTAAAAAAAAAAAAAGAAAAGAAAATACAAAAAAAAAAAAAAAAAAGACAGAAAATAGCAGGGACACCTGGGTTTCTCAGTCAGCTAAGCATGGGACTTGTGATTTCGGTTCAGGTCATGATCTCTGGGTTGTAAGATGGAGCCCCACATCTGGCTCCACCCTGGGCATGGAGCGTGCTTAAGATTGTCTCTCACTCTGCCCCTACAAACCCGCTCACCCCCCTGCTCATGTGTTTGCATGCTCTCTCTCTCTGAAAAAAAGCAAACAAAAACGTAAAATACCATACAAGCATAATAATGTCCAAAAATTGAATATAGGGGCAGCTGGGTGGCTTACTCAGGTAAGCGTCCAGCTCTTGATTTTGGCTTAGGTCATGATCTTGGGGTCATTGGATCGAGCCCTGCATCAGGCTCTACACTCAGCGTGTAGTCTGCTCGTCCCTCTCCCTCTGCCCCTCATCTACCCCACTTTCTATCTCTAAAATAAAATCTTTTAAAAAACCTGAATAAAACATGCATAAGATTTATATGCTCAAATCTAAAAAGATACTAATATCTATTATTAGTATATCTAATAAGATATACTAATACATATCTAATATGTCCCAGATATACTAAAAAGGTGTGATAATCTATTATCTATTATCTATTTTTCTGCCTTAATTGAGTTGTGGTCAGAGAACATATTTTATAATGAAACCCATTCATTAGAATTGATGGAGACTTGCTTTACAGCCAGGATATTATCAGTAGTTCCAAATAATCTTTATATATTAATACAGTGCCTATCTATAAGTATTTAATACAGCAATATATGACTTTCATTAGAGCAGTTTTTTAAATTATGTTGATCAATGTCCTTACTAATTTTGTTGCTGTTTCCTCTTCTGTCAGTTACTGAGAGGGATAATATTTTTCTTCTTTTCATATTTTAGGCAATGTTATTAAGTGGCATACAAATTTAAAATGGTATAGCTACTTGGCAGTTGAACATTTTTTATCATTAGTAAATAGTTCTTTTTATCTCTGGTAGATTTTGTTGTTGTTTCTTGTTATTTTGCTTTAAAGCTTTTTCTGGTTTGTTATTAATATATCTGTACTAGTATTACTTTATTAATGTGTGCATGATATATTTGTTCTGTCCTTTACTTTTAACCATTCTCTTTTAAAACATAAATAGCATATGAGTTTTGTTTTATTTCCAGTCTACTTATCTTGTCATTTAACTGGAGAATTTAAACTTTGCATTCAATGCAATTCCTAATATACTTAAACTCTTATCTGCCTATTTATTTTTTTGTGTTAGCATATCTGTTCTAGTTTGTTTTTCTCTTAATTTTTAATACTTATGGTTGATTATTTGTTATTCCATTTTTCTGGTTTGGAATTTAGATAGTCTTTATTATTTTAGGATTACCCTTGAAATTATAACATAATTATCAAATGTAACTATCAAATGTTGTTATTGTCTCTTCAAGTTTCTCTAACAAAATAATTAGACTAGGTAGCTTATGAACAACAGAAATTAATGTCTCACAGTTCTGGAGGTTAGAAATCTAAAATCTGGGTGTAAATGCAGTCAGGTCCTATGTCTGGTGAGAGCCCACTTCCTGATTGATAAATGACTGGCAGTTTTCTTGATGTAACCTCACATGGTAGAAGGAACAAAGGACATTTTTCTTGGTCTCTTTTATAAGGTCACTAATCCTACCCATGAGGACTGTGCTCTCATGATCTAATCACCTTCCAAAGGCCCTACTTCCTAATACTGTTACATTGGGCATTAGGTTTCAACATATGAATTCTGGGGGACATAAACATTCAGGCCATAGCATTTATGCATATTATTTGACCTAGCATCTTACTGTTAATATTTTTTTCCAGGAGTAACCACAAATATATAACAAAACCTTCATCACAATACTATTAAGTAGCCTAAAAAACTGAAAACAAAGTTTTAAATATCTGATATTAGGTGGCTAGTTAAATAAAACTTTACAATGAAATAACATTTTGCCATTTAAAATTGTATTTTTATTTTTATTTCTTTATTTTTTAAGATGTTTAAATTTATTTTGAGGAGAGAGAGAGAGAGAGAACATGCAGTGGCACACACATGGGCAGGGGTAGGAGCAGTAGGAGAGGGAGCCCTAAGCAGGGCTCAATCTCACGGCCCTGAGATCAGGACCCATGCTTAACTGACTGAGCCACAAAGGTGTCCCAGAATTGTATTTTTAAAGGATAAATAATGAAATAACTATTATCATAATACAACATTAACAAAAAGGGAAAGGAAAAATCCAGTATAATTTCATTGCACGTAGATGCATACATGTGTATACATATGCATATATGAATGTATGTATATGAATATGAACATGCATTTGTAATATGAAGATCATAGGAAAAATATTGCTACTAATATCACATGGTGGGGAGGTTAAGAGTGATAAAGTTTTTTCCATTTGACCATATTTTATATATTTTCTAAGAGAATACATTTTTATAATAACAAAAACAATTATAAAATACTATTAGGAGATACAGAGCACAGAATAGTGTCAGCAGTAAAAGTGTAAGTGAAAAACTTAATTCTGTCTCCACTATGATTATAGACTTTGCAATCTAGACTTTGCATATGCATATGAAAAAAATATTTCTAAATAATGCAGAAAAAATGAAATTAATTTGATGTGATTTTTAATTGCTATCATTTTTTTAACAGAAACAATTGCTATTCCTTAAAATATAAAATAAAGCACAGACTTCACTGACAGAGACTATGATGACAGCCCAAGCACCAGAAGGGGAAATTGTATAGATCCAGTATAATCCAACTTCAAATATAGAGTTTCTCACTGCACATATCCAGTTGTGTCTGTCAGATACAAACTGTTATTGCTATCATTAGCCAACAAGTAAATCCCTGATAAATGAGCATGCCAGAGGGTGCCCCTTCAGTCATCTTTGGCTCAGCCCTGCCATTAATCTCAGGAAAGACTTTTCTGTGATCTTGCAGCCCTACTCATGTACTGTGACCTTGGGCTACAGGCTCTGACATTGGACTAAGAACAGGAAATTGAGGTTTCCTCATTGACTGAGAATTCAGGCTTGACACAACTTTAGGGAATCATTTCACCTACTCTTAAGTCACAGCTTCCATTTCTGTTCTAAGCACTTCCACATACACACACAGATGTAACCAAACCCAAATCTTTCTTGTCATAGAAAGAATGAAAGGCTTGGGAAATGGGAGTGGCGAGAAATAATATTCTTTGGTTACTTTGTTTTTTTGACCTTTGTCTTGATGGTTGGTGATGTGAAAGACTACTTCTAACTTGATTCAAAATCTAAATGTTAAAATGAAAAAAAAATTATGGATTCCCATTTTACCTCCAGAATTACGAGCTTATCTAAAAGCAGTACATTAGTATTTTTTTCAGTAGAAGTTATCTGAGAAGAAATGTTTCCCATCAGTGATTCTACACATTTCTTATCCGGTGAAAATAATTTAAAAACATAAAGCCCTCACAAAACTAAACACCTCCTATGACAGGAGACCTCCAAGGAGAGCCCATTGAATTCCAGCTCCTGGTGTTCACTCCTTTGTATAGTTCCATCCCTGTGATAATTATTTACATGCCAACTTACCTAAGCTATGGTGCTACATTATTTGGTCAAACATTAATCTAGGCGTTGCTGTTAGGGTATTTTGTAGATGTGGTTGACATCTATAATTAGTTGACTTTGAATAAAGGCAAATACCTCAACAATTTTGGTGGGCCTTGTTTAATCAGTCAAAGGTTTTGAGACTAATGAGATTTCCCAGAGAAAAAGAAAATCTGCCTGGGGGCACTTGGGTGCCTCAGTCATTGAGTGTCCCATTCTTGATTTGGCTCAGGTCCTAACCCTGGGCTCGTGAGAACAAGCCCAGTGTTAGGCTCTGTGCCTAGCACGAAGTCTGCTTGAGATTCTCCCCTTCTTCCTCTGCCCCTCCCCCACCCCTTGGATAAATAAATAAATCTTAAAAAAAAAATAGAAATTTTGCCCAAAGACTAAAGTTTCAACTGAGTTTCCAGCTTGCTAGTTGACCCTAGCCCTACAGATTTCAGATGTGTCAGCCCCATAGACTTGTGAGCCAGTTTCTTAAATTCTCTCTCATAGCGCGTGTGCACTGCACGTGCACACGTGTGTGTGTGCACACACACACACATATATATGCTATGTATAGAATATTGTGTATATAGTATATACCTATATTCTATTACTGCTATCTCTCTGGAGAACTCTGATTGACACGATGTGTACGTATCTTTTTTATTTTTAATAATGTCATTATAACACATAACACATAATCAGTGTGCTAAGTCTTATTTACTAATTCATAGTGTGGTTTGGACACCTATTTATAAATCAGATTCTACATATCTGCCTTATTATTACAGATGTTCAGTGACCATCACATTTACAAACCATAATTTATCCATTAGCATGGATAAAAATGTAAGCTTAGTTGGTATTCCAGCTTTTAATTTTCAATTTTAAATCTTTTTCTTTTAAAGATTTTATTTATTTATTTGACAGAGAGAGATCACAAGTAGGCAGAGGGAGAAGGTGGAAGCAGGCTCCCTGATGAGCAGAGAGCCCGATGCGGGGCTTGATCCCAGGACCCTGAAATCATGACCTGAGTCGAAGGCAGAGGCACCCAGGCGCCCCCCAATTTTAAATCTTAATTATGACCTAATTACGCCAATATAAGGTTGAAAGTTTGGAAATAGGATGTTTTAAGTTGTAAAATGCCTAACATGGGAAAATTTAGCTTTCGTGATCCCTTCTGGGTTTTAACTCCCCCAGAACAAAAGGAAAGCTGGGTGTTCTGGTGAGAGTCAAAATTTCATTTTTTTCTCTCCTGTGACCTTGCTTTGAACTATCTCCCAGGAGTTGTCTGGCCCAGAGGGTGTTCTTTGCTTTGTAAACGTTTGCTTTGGCTTGCAGAAGTTGCAGTTTTCTTCACAAGATCTATACTCTTATGAGGTTGAGACCCAGAAATGATTTGTATCTTCCCTTTTTCCCAATATTGTTATGCATAAGATAAAAATCATTTTCATAAAATATCATTTTAAAATTAGAGAAGTATGTTACAGTTGGGATAGAAAATAAAAACCTAAAATGATTTTGGATAATCAGGAAGTGATTAGTTCACTTGGAACATAAGATGGTAGCATTTAAGGCTTGAGAAAATAACATAAAAGTTAAAAAAAAAACAATAAAATAGAATAAATTTTAAATTTGTAGATGGACATCTTCCAAGATGTAAATTTATTACAACTTGAAACTAGAATTATCATATCATGAACGTTCTCTGATTATACTATTATTTTTTTTACCAAGAGATTCCATTTCTGTATTTTAATTTCAGAGTCAGAATGACTGCCATATGTGAAATATACTTTCTAGAGTGTTCTGAACTCCATTTGTTATAAAAAGGCAAAAAAAAAAAATCGAACAACAATATATGTATGCTGCAGGCCCTCCGCCCTGGACACAAGATAGGACCCTTGAATTGTCTATAATATGGCTTTGGGATGATGCGAGTGAGGCCGCCCGGTACTCTTTGCCTTAAAACCTCATATGCAATTACCTCAGCTTCCCAGTTCTGTAGCTCTTCCTTGACAGTGTGAATCCTACTTGTGAATTCAAAGTGAGGAAGTGGGTTAGTAAATATAAAGTATAAATTCCTCAGTGTAAGGTTAGAGCTAGAAGGGGTTTTCTGCCAGTGATTAGAGGAGACACTATCTATAAGGAGATAAAATCAGTCAAGAAGTTGAAGTCATAAATGGGAAGGCACCAATGCACATCAAATTTGAAAAACGAAACATGGCTTTAAAAGGAGAAAAGAGTGGAAAAATTTGTGGATAAGACATGAGAGACTAGAAGACTTATAGAGTGTAGGAGTCTTGATGGCTAAGAAATTTGTCAATAAACTTAAAATTTATCTGCTTCCCAACAGTGGTGGAAAGGTGGTCAGTACTGCTTAAATGATCTGGACAAAAATACTTTTTATTCTCTTTGCTCCTTTTAAGGTCTGTCCCTAAACAGTAAAACTAGAAAGAATTTTTCAGTCTATTTCCAAGATACTGTCTCACCTGGTGCCTGGAATATAAGAGTTATCCATTAGATGAGTATTAAGTGAATTTTCACTAAAGTGTGAATGACTCATAACCAAATTCCATAGGGATCTATAAAACTAAGGGAAATGAGAGGTGTTTGAAAGGTTTAAAGGTCTAAAACCTTGTGAGGCTCCCTACTGCTATGATGGAATCTCAGGTATTCAGAAGCAGATGGCCAGCATATATTTTGAGCTGAAAGATCATGAATTCACCTATTTAGCCAAGAGATGAGTGATAAGTCACTGCACCCTAACTTCAAGCCAATATCATTTGCTCTCCAGAAAATAACACAATAACAACTATGAAAATAGGGATTCTGAGGGCACCTGGGTGGCTCAGGTGGTTAAGTGTCTGACTCTTGATTTCAGCTCAGGTCTTGATCTCGGGGTGCTGAGTTCAAGCCCCACATTGGAGCCGGAAGGAAGGTAGAAAGGAAAGAAAGGGAGGGAGGAAAGAAAGGGAGGAAGGAACGAAGGGAGGGAGGGAGGAGGAGAGAAAGAGGGAAAGAGAGAAAGAAAAAGAGAAAAAGGAAGGAAGGGAGAGAGAGAGAAAGGACATAGGGATTCTGGATCAATTTGATTGCTTGTCATCTCTAAATTGGTATTATAATCTCCATTTAAAAAGATAAATAATAAAATAATGAGCATCATTTAAATTTATAGGTATATGCCTTCATGCTCCTTCCACTACACTATGTTACTCCTACACTATCAAGAAATAGAGAAAGGATATGGAATATTTTTTCCATAAGTCACAGAGGTTCTGTTAACATTCCGAGAGTGATCTATATTGAACACCATTAATGTGTACCTGGAGCCCAGTAATGTGACTTCAAAGACATAACTCAGAGAAAAGAAATGCACATTTAACTATTCATGTCAAAAAGTGACAGGTCAGTGAAGAAAGACTCAGCTAAATGGAAAGGACATGTGAGGACAATATCTCTAAGGCTCTGTGACATGATGAGAGAAACTCACTTGAGTTTATGTTATTGGCCATGAATGACCAATGTAGTTTTAACAATATGTTTCAACAAGGCAAATTTAAAATTTTTTTCACACATCTATAAATTCATGCATATACATATTTGTCTGTGGACACATATGTGCATAATTTGTACCTATTTATCTATAGCCTATCTATCCACATAGTATATAAAGATATATATTTGTATGCCTGATGTGGTGTTAATGAATATTGCCTGAATTAACATTCTGACTCTTAGAATGGTAGTTCTTAAATATTTTTTGTGGATCTTAAGTTTTGAGATACATGTGATTTAACCAAAATGCATTTTGAAGCAGATAGTACTTAGTAAGTGGTTTATATTTCACCAAGAAAAAAACATCTTTGTTTCCTAAAGTATTCCTAAAGTTGATTAGGAGGCATTTCCCAAATTATAAAAACAATTTACTACTGGCTGACAAGACAGAAACTTCCCCAAACCAATTAAATGCCGAGAAAAAACCCAAGTGAAACATGACATATTGGTACCAAATTGTTTTAACACATCAATTAGAATGAAATGGAAGCATTTAGAGTACCCCACAAAACTGCCACTTCTTATTCTAGTCGCCCTGTAGAAACTCAGCACTGTAAGTTACCCATTGTGCTTATTCTCCAATGAGTATTTCCAAAACTTAGAAAATTAAGCACTTGGTTTAATTATATAAACTCTCAAAAGATGAGTAGAGTACTCTTTAGTATGAAAGTTCTTAATTTCACAACTCTTAGACTTTTCAAATTGCTTTCATACCCATCTCAACTGAGTCTCAGAATAGCTTCATGAGGATGGGAGATAGAGATCATTATCAGTATTCTGAAGAGGAAAACAAAACTCAAGGCACACATCTGTGAAGATACTTGAAAACACGAAGTTTAGGATTTGCTTTATGTGTTAGTGGATCCATTTTTTCCTAATGGATTGTGCAAAAGTGCTTTTCTCAAAATCTTTGGCATTTATAGTTGTCAAAATAATAATCGAGGCAATGAAAACAACCTTCAAGCACAGAAAACAAGTTGTAACCAACCTTCAAATTAATATAAAATATTAAGTTCATAAATGTGTCTTTTAGGGACAAAAATTAAATCAAATTGTCACACTTTCAAAAACAAATGTTAAAGACACATGATTTGTCAGTTAATGTATTTAAGTTCTTTACAGAAAGCCTGAGCTTAGGATATTTTACCCTTCACTGGTAAATACCCACAAATAATAATTCATTCTAAAAATAATGACAAAACCTAGCTTGCTGCACATGCACTTGACTCCATAACCATTGCTTTCTGCCCATCCAGTAATTGTTTATTCTTTAATCTTAGTTGATTATCCAGAAGGAGACAATGGATTACTTCTTTTTTAAAAAAAAATTCTTTATTTAAATTCTATTTAGTTAACATACACCATATTGTTAGTTTCTGAGGTAGAATTTAGTGATTCATCTGTCTTATGTAACACCCAGTGCTCATTCCATCCAGTGCCCTCCTTAATGCCAATCAGCCAATTACCCCAAGCCCCCATACATCTCCCCTCTAGAAACCCTGGTTGTTCCCTACAGTTAAGAGTCTCTTATGATTTGCCTCCCTCTCTGTTTTCATCTTATTTTTAGTTCCTTCCCTTTCCCTGGGTTCATCTGGTTTTTTTCCCTTAAATTCCACATATGAGTAAAATCATATGGTATTTGCCTTTCTCTGCCTGACTTACTTTGCTTAGCATAATACCCTCTAGTTCCATCCATGTCGTTGCAAGTGGCAAGATTTCATTCTTTTTGATGTCTGAGTAATATTCTGTGGGGTGTATGTGTGTATACATTTATATACCACATCCTCTTTATCCATTCATCTGTTGATGGACATCTGGGCTCTTTCTGTAGTTTGGCTATTGGGGGTATTGCTGCTATAAATATTGGAATGTGTGTGCCCCTTTGCATCCCTATGTTTATTTCCTTTGGATAAATACTTAGTAGTGCAATTGCCGCATTGTAGGGTGGCTCTATTTTTAACCTTTTGAAGAACCTCTATACCGTTTTGCAGAGTGGGTGCACCAGTTTGCATTCCCACCAACTGTGTAAGAGGATTCCTCTTACACTCTACATCCTTGCCAATATCTTTTGTTTCCTGAGTTGTTAATTTTAGTCATTCTGACCAGTGTGAGGTAGTATCTCATTGTGGTTTTGATTTGTATTTCCCTGATGCCAAGTGATGTCGAGCAGTGTTTCATGTGTCTGTTGGCCATTTGTATGTCTTCTTCGGGGAAATGTCTGTTCATGTCTTCTGCCCATTTGGCTGGATTTTTTGGTTTTTAGGTGTTGAGTTTGATAAGTTCCTTACAGATTTTGGGCTACTTCTTGATACATGTTTAGTTAATTTGAGCCTTTATTTTTTTAAAAAATTTTATTTATTTATTTGACAGAGAGAGTGAGAGAGCACAAGCAGGGGTACAATAGAAGGAGAGGGAGAAGCAGGCTCCCCACTGAGGGGAGTCCGATGCGGGACTCAGTCCCAGGTCCCCAGGACCATGACCTGAGCCGAAGGCAGACACTTAAACATCTGGGCCACTCAGATGCCTGAGCCTTTATTTTTTGCTCCCACTTAGGATTCTAAGAGGTAGGAGAACATTATATGTCAGTTTCAATTTCAGACCTATCCCTGATAACATGCAATAACTAGAGGTCTTAACTAAATTAAATATATGGATGAATTTGATTGAAAATTATGTTGATATCTTCATTTTAAATCACAGATACAGAAATCTTGGTATTACATACAATAAAAAGGGCTTTCACAGTAGTAATAAACCAAATAACTAAAAGCTAATATTTGAATGAGTGAGGAGGTGCAATAAAACTTAGCCTAAATAATACACTATGAAGTTGGAAGAACTGTTTTATCTCTTGTAAGTTTCTCTAAAAGAAATATATACCCTTAATACTGACACCTCCTCATCTATACATGTATTTCAATAACTAGTCAACAGAATAAGATTTTTTTTTAAAAAAATTGACAAAATAGTGGGCCCTGTGTATAGTAGAAAAATATAGGAGACAAACATAAAAAGACTATAATAGACAAAAGAGGAAATTCTGTGCTTAAACAACAGACCCAATTAATACAAACTGAGGTATATGCTCAATTATTCATGTATTTGTGAGTAGTATTTATCATCTTCTTTGTGTCATACGTTCTGCCTACTTGGTGCTGGAATATTAAAATACATTAGTTATGGCCCTGGAATTGAGGTCCTCAGATGCTCGCCAGGGCACAAGTAAAAACAATAACAACACTGAACCATAATAAAATGAGAAGACACATACGAGGTGGCCACAGGAAAATAGATACAAGGAACAGTTCGGATAGTGACTTCTTATAAGAACTGAATCAGGGCTGGCATTTAAAAAAAAAAAAAAAAGTGAAACTTAAGTAGGACTCGATCTGATGAACAATAAAATATTAAGATCATAGTCAAGGATTTTGTCATTAGTATTTGCATGTTTGAAAAGAGATAATTATTAGGAAAGAAAGAATGACAGGCAAGTCCATAGCTATGGATTGAAAATTAGAAAAATTAGGTAGGGACATCATGTCAAAGTCAGAAGTAACAGCTAGGATGTTGCAACCTAATGTCATAGGTTACTGAATTAATTCTTTAATCCTGCACTGGAGTTATGTCCATCAATTACACATACCCTCTTATCATAGAATTCCTCTTCTTTTTAAAATATTTTATTTTAATTCCAGTATAGTTAACATACAGTGTTCTATTAATTTCAGGTGTACAACATAGCGACTCAACCTTCTATATGTTACGCAGGGTTCATCATGATAAGTACACTCTTTAATGCCCATCACACACTTTACCCATCTCTCCACCCACCTCCCCTCTGGTAACTACTCTTCTTTATAGTTCTCTGTTCTCTAGTTAGAGAATTCCTCTTCCAAATCCAAAACAAAAGTGTCCATATGCCCATGTATATATTAGGGTTCTTATCAATACTCTGCAAAAGCTGGAACCAACTCTGCTCGTCAACATGGAAGAGATTAATAAGTTGTGTTATATTCATTCAGAATACTATGATTTTTTTTTAAATTATGTTATTGCTTCTGTAGTGAGTTCCTCAGCTAGGATTCCAACCCAGACAGTCTTGCTCCTGGCCTGAGTTCTGGCCTTCACTACATTAAGTGTCTGAAAGCATCCTGAATTCATATCCTGACTCTGAAGAGCACTATACAAAATCTTTCTTGCCTGTCTCCTTCCAACCTCAGTCCCTCACTTCATAATGAGCCAGACTGAATCAGTAAACTCAATTCTGGAAGATTGCATCCTATGCTATACTCTGTGTCTTTCACAGAATTATTACGTACTTAATTCTGGTGTTACATGTATAGATGAGAGTATTTATTAACTACTCCCCCCACCAGAACCTACTACTCTTTTGAGAAGCATCAAATCTAACTATCTTCTCATGCAAACCCAGTAGCTGGAATGCAAGAAAAGCTACATATAGTGGAATCTTATCCCATCTAAATGTCCGTTCTTTAATTTGTTCAAGTGGACCCCAAATATTTTAGCAGCCAATGAATTAGAAAAGTAAAGGGTGAATGTTCCTGGTTGATTACAGCAATTCCCTGAACTTGCCTCAGTTACTCTGTTCCTGCTGTTTGTTCCCACTCCCAAACAATCTTGACCCTGTTTCAAATCTTGTATCTGCCGTTCAACCTCAAGTAAACATCTGGTTCTGTATCTTTACTATTGCCACAGTCCTTTTACATCTCATAATGGCTTCTGATATTATGTAGGAAACTGTAGAAATGGAAGAAAATTTAGGCCATTGACCTCCATTACACTATCTTCTGCACATTTATATTCTGACATTT
Organism: Nasua narica; assembly: GCA_028533885.1. Lineage (NCBI taxonomy): Eukaryota > Metazoa > Chordata > Mammalia > Carnivora > Procyonidae > Nasua > Nasua narica. Next base: position 13,462 of record JAPYYJ010000968.1, read on the forward strand.
CAAAGTAGTTCACAAATAACTTGAACTGTTGGATAAAAAGTTAACAAGAATATGAGCCCTGAGATTTTTTTCTGGGTTTCCAGTATGCTGTCTCAGGCAAAAAACTTTCTGAGGCTATTAGGGAGTTCTTTATTAGCCTCAAGACTGTAGCTTCTCTGTGTCTTATTCAGTGGGTTCTGGTGGTCTAGAATGGTCGGTGTATTTTCTTAGGCATTTATGGAATCTTTAGAATTGAAAGGTCATAACATTTAAAGAATATTATGAGTTAATATGATCAGGAGTCATAGATGCGTTTCCCAAGACTTTTACATACAAGGGTCTTCTGGCTGGCATTACCTGCAAAAAAGATTCACTTAGTGCCCTAAGCCTTAATATTATTTAATAGCATCTTTCAGTGCTTCTCTCCCCTCCACCATCCCTCCCCTTTCCCTCCCCTCTTCTCCCCTCCCCTCTTCTCCCCTCCCCTTCCTTTCCCTTCCCGTCCCTTCCTCCCTCCCTCCCTTCTTTGAAAGTATCTTTCAATTAACATCTTCTTCCATGAATAGAAGTCTTTAATTTTTCTTTTATTTAAAGTCAAATCAATTAACATGTAGTGTGTTATTAGTTTCAAGGGTAGCAGTGCTACTCTCCTTGACGATGGAATGCAGATGGAATGTTTTTCTTCCCTTGTAGGCCTAGGTCTGGACAACTCTTACATTGGCAGTCCCAAGTCACGTAAGCTCTAATATCAAGCCTCTCGATTCCCATTTTGATGTTCTTTGCAACAGATTCAATATTATCTTTGTGTTTTTCTAGTGTTTTATTGAGGGGAGGATATCTAATCTGGCATATGCTTTTCGTATGTTGACACAAAAGATAAAATATATTTCATAATCAAACTTCATCCAGGGAGACAAGATGGATCAGTCTCTCTGGAACCACTTCCTATTGCTACCCAATTCCCATTCCCCCCATCACAGAGATCTGCAAAACTTTGGGGGCTGCCTATACTCAGTGACTTGCTTCCTGGGTTTACTATTCAGACTTGGCCTTTCTATTGACTTAATGCTCAGAATGGAATACCCTGAGACTTCAGTCTATGACTCCTAACTGCCTCAAGTAGGTCACATTAGAACCCACACCCTATTACAGACTGTTTTATTGAGAAGTATTTAAATAATTAAAAATTATATAGCCAAGTGACATCTGTGACAAGGAGCACACATATGACAAAATTTCATAGATCCTACCACCACACCCAAAGCCATCACATTGCCGTATCAAGGGTCGTGAGTATAAGTTTTCCTGGTATCAAAAGGGTATAGGAGAGACTGGATGAATTCACTTTGGATTTCCTGTACTGTCTAATAATCCCATTTGGTATCAGCACAAGGGTGAATTACTTGCTAGAGA
>JAPYYJ010000969.1:0-14852 GCA_028533885.1 Nasua narica
ATTTCTACCACGACAAGTGGCTGATAGCAAGCAAGCTAGCTGGTATTTAAAAACATGAACACACTTATTTTAATGAGGAATGAAAAATTAATTGCTTTTAAGGGAAGTATGAGCAGGAGAGAGAAAATTTGAAAAAAGATGCTTGAGGGACGCCTGGGTGGCTCAGTTGGTTAAGCAACTGCCTTTGGCTCAGGTCATGATCCCAGCGTCCTGGGATCGAGTTCCGCAACCGGCTCCTTGCTCGGCAGGGAGCCTGCTCCTCTCTCTGCCTCTGCCTGCCTCTCTGCCTGCTTGTGTTCTCTCTCTGTTAAATGAATAAATAAGATCTTTAAAAAAAAAAAAAAAAGATGCTTGAAAATGCTCCCTAGTTCATGATCTTGATGCCAAAAGCAGTACAGACAACGTGTTTTTTAAAAAATCGATCTGCATTATTATAAAAACTGAAGACAATTTTCTAATATTTTAGACTGAGAGTGCTGGTAGTTTTTCAGACCCATGTTTTAACAAATAAAAAGTATAGCACCTTTTAATTTGTGGTAAAAATGGGCTGATATCACAGAAAGGCAGTGCCAACAACCTGTGCTAATAACAAGGGACTCTGGAGACCCAGAGAATTTTTTCCATTCATTCGGTCCTAGGGGTTTCCGTCCTCCCTACTGATCACCCTAATCATCTAGCCCATTTTTAAATATGAGATTATAAGAAAAGTGTGTAAAATTCAGGGTAGCCAGCAATTATTCTATGCCAAACAAAACTTTAGTTAATAAATACAAATCAAATGCCTGCCTCCATTTGCATTCGAAAAACTAAATCCCCTTTAGCGGTCATTGTCTGTAAATCTGTTACTGATTCTACTCTGATGTGAGAATTGGTATGAAGTCCTTTTTATGAACTATAATTCTTTCACGTTCAGTCCCCAAAGCAGGAAGAGTGCTCAACTCCAGTGATATCAATTTTCATATTCAATTAATATCGGTACTCTACTGAAGAACTTTTATTTACTTGGCTGTTCCTCCTTTTTCATAAATTACACTGAACAACAACAAAAAAATAATCTCTGCATAAGCAAAGTTGGTGTTACTCTGTCATTCTGCCTGCGATGAATGCCTGAGAATGATAATCTTTCAACATTAGCTATAAATTGCTTTAGTCTTTTCAAGGAAAAATGCTTATTTTTCTGTAATATTGTTTGGATACGTTTAGGTAAGGACTACTGGAATATTAGTGCTTTGATCCCAATGTGCTTCACTTGGATGAGTGGGCATCTATTTCTCCTATTTTTATATTACAATTGAAAAAGCAGAAGTACCCTAGTGATGCAGGGTTTATACCTAAGCTTCACAATGAATGGATAGCAGATTTCTCAAATGGAACCTGGTTGCTATGTCATTTAGGCTTTCCTGATATATACCTTTCACAGGATTTGTGATATAGTGTTCTACTTACTTGCTTTTAAAATTTAATTTCTATATAGAAGATAGACTATTGGTTTAGAGCAGAGGCATAACAGAAGTCAGTAATGAATGGCTATTGTCCATTATAAAACAGCCTTTTTGATAGCTTGACAAGATGTGACAAATATTATAATAAAGATTATGCCATTTATATCATTTATTACAGTTAGGAAGTCCTGGCATCAAATTTGACTTACATGGATCTTATTGAGCAGGAGGGAGTTGGTTTAATTGAAAAAGTTTCTCTTTCAAGGGGCACCTGGGTGACTCAGTCAGTTAAGCATCCAACTCTTGATTTTGGCTCAGGTCATGAGATCAAGCCCTCTGTTGGGCTCCATGCTGAGCATGGAAACTGCTTAAGATTCTCTCTCTCTGCCTCTCCCTCTGCCTCTCCCCCCCCACAACCCTTGCCACAGTCACCCACACTCTCTCTCTCTAAAAAAAAAAGATGAAGAAAAAGTTTCTATTTTAAAACACAAAAGAGTTTTCTATTCTCTGGTTTTGAACATGCAAGGTTTATAATCTGTGGCTCCTCTAATGTTTCCTGCATATACTCAATTTTATTAAATTTAGTGTAACAAGAGCAGAGATTTCAAGTTAGAAATCTGTAAGAGATGTACGAGGATATCACAACTATTTGAGGAGACATCATTGTAGCAGTTTTATATCGACCTAGCCTTAGATGTTATAATCTTCTACCTTAAACGATTTCATGTTTTTAAGCAAAGGCCCAATTCTTAAGCTGTCTTAAAGGAATCAAAACAACGCATTTGTATTTTTTTTTCCCCAAATACGTTTATTTTATTTTTTCAGACTTTCTCACAGTTAAGCGAGGCTATGTATTGGAGTTTTGGCCAAGATATCAGTGGAGATGTGGATGGGACTTCCCGAAAAAGAGAAGCAGAGTAACTGGCCTATTTTATTTTTTTGTCTTTTGCTGTTTCCCTTTTTCCTACCAGAATACAAGGGCCATGCTCGGAGGTGAAGTGACCTCTGTGAAAAGGTAAATATCACAGAGTAAGAATCGCTAAGTGAAAGGATAGAAAATATCTTTACTTCGTCTCAATCTTGAAAGATATTGTCTTAGTATAAGATTCTAAATTAACATTTATGTTCTCAGCTCAAACAGATGATTGTTGCCATTGTTGCTTTTGAGAAGTTAGCCACTGCTCTAATTGCTTTTACTTTGTGGTGCCTTCTTGCTGACTGCCTTTTTTTTTTTTTTTTTAAGTCTCTTTGTCTTTGGTGTTTTGCTTCACTGTGATATACTTAGATATAAACATTTCTCTTGTTGGGACCCCTGGGTGGCTCAATTGGTTAAGCATCTGACTCTTGATTTTGGCTCAGGTCATAATCTCAGGGTCCTGGGATTGAGCCCCACGTCAGGCTCACTGCTCGGCATGGAGTCAACTTGTCCCTCTCCCTCTGTTCCTCCACCTGTGTGCTTTCTTTCTCTCTCTCTTAAATAAATCAATAAATAAAATCTTAAAAAAAAACAGCAAAAAACATTTCTCTTGTTTATCATACTTGTGACTCACTGGCCTTCTTGAAAATGGATATTAAAGTGTCTCAGCAATTAGAGAAAATTCTCAGCCATTATCTCTTCAAGTACTGCTTTTTTTCCCCCATTATCTTGATTATTGCCCTCTGAAACTTTAATTAATGTATATCAGACATCTCTAGTCTATCTTCTATGTCTTTAACCTCTCTTTCATATTTTCTATCCATCTCTCTGGGCTGTATTCTGTAGAGCTTCTTTAGCTATATCTTCTAATTGACTATTTCTTTCTCTGTGTCTCATCTGTTGTTTATATTGCCTTATTAATTTCAATCTGTATATTTATGACTTCTAGAATTCTTGAAGTTTTCTAGTAATTCTTTTGCAAGTATATTTAGTCCTTTTAAAATTTCTTATTCTTGTTCGTATCTTCAAACTTCCTTCTATTTCTCAAAACATTAAATACGGTTGCTTCTTTTTTATACTTAGTATCTGATAATTTCAATGTGTGAAGTCTTTGCAAGACTGAGTCTCCTGTTTATTGTTTCTGCTGGTTTTCATTCATAGTGTCTTGGTTCCTGTGTTGTCTTGTGAACTTTGACTGTAGCCTGATCATTTTTCTTATACTGTTATCAGTGGGAATCCTTGGAAGCCTGGGTTGAAATTCCTCTAAGAGGATTTGGATTTGTTTTCGCTTTGTCTTTTGAGCCCCGAGTAGTCCTTCTTTATGTACAAGTTGATATATGTTGTATTTTCTCTGGCATCCTGGTTGTTTCAGGAGGGCATCATTCAAGTTACCTATCTCCCATACTACCAGAAATAGAAATAAAAATAATTGTTTACACTGGTGAGAAATTTGAAAATAAGCCAAATATCTACCATTTTTTTTTAAATATTTTATTTATTTATTTGACAGAGAGAGAGAGAGAGAGATCACAAGTAGGCAGAGAGGCAGGCCGGCAGGGGGTGGGGGGGTGGGAAATGGGCTCTCTGCTCAGGAGAGAGCCCGATATGGGACTCAATCCCAGGACCCTGAGATCATGACCTGAGCTGAAGGCAGAGGCTTTAACCCACTGAGCCACCCAGGTGCCCCAAATATCTACCATTTAAAAATTGGAAATATGTATGCACCATAAATGTCATGAAGCCACTAAATGTTGTAGACATACAAATATCTCTAACACATACTTTAAATTTGAAAAAAAAAAAAAAGCTTGTGCACAACAATATGTGTAATATGATTCTGGTTATGTAAAAAACAGGAAATGTTTATGCCTTGGCAAGGAAACATTTTTATTTAAATGAACAAAAAAAGATATAGATGTTTACATGCTAAGACAAAAGAAATTTTTGTAGGTTTTTTCTTCTTTTAAAAAGTGAGAATATATTCTTTTACAACTTTGGTTTATTTAAAAAAAATGCAGGTTTCAAGGAATAAATGAGATAAGGCATCTCAAGCACTCAGTACAGTGTATGACATATCATAAGAACTTGATAAATTTTCACTTATATTATTATTTTCATTTAAAAGTGAAAATTATTGTTGGGGTATAGCAGGATATAATGGCGATTTACTGATGTACTACAAATTGGTAGCAGTCCTTGGATTTGAAACTTTATCTTTTGATTAAAAGTACTGACCTGTTCCCAAACTATAGCTTATAGATCACTTACTTCACTTGCTATGTTCAGATATGAAGTATTACTCCAAAAAATGAGCTTAAAATGTGACCCGTGATCAAATGAGTTTTTAAAATGCTAGGTTATACAATGTACAATGTTGTGTTTCTCTGTTTTGTTTTTAGTAGAAGGCTGTAAGATTGTCAAGGCTGTAAGATTCTGTTATGCATTGTGAGTCTCAAAAAGGGAAATCTTATGTGACACAGTCCCCAAACTTACTGAATTCCAGAATCCCTTCTCTGAAGCATCTCTAGGGATTTCTCTTCCCTGAAATGCCTTTTAGGAAATACTTCACTGGAGCCTAATACAGGTTACAAATATCATAATATCCATTTACTGGCTCTGAACAAACTGAAAGTTTTTATAGCCAGGTTGTGGTGATGCTTGATGGACAGGGCATTCTCTTTTATCCTTCATTTTTCTACAACAGACTGCAAGTATAAACACTGATTTGTTTTCTAAGTGAAGGCAAGAGATCTTCCCTGTCCATGCCTCATGCTCATTTGGATTAGCATTGACTAGTGGGTGGAAATACGATGCATCTAGAGCTGTTTCTTGGCAAAATAACCTTAAAGCCAAACAACAAAGGGCAGACATGGAAAATTGGAGAGAAGAATGAGACCCCTCATGTCCTTATTTCCTCTGTTACCGCACACCCAAGCACCCTGATACCTGGGAAAAATACACTGCCATCTGTAATTAGATGAAAAAGTATTTGCTGTACATTCTTGGACTGCATAAAGGAAAACTATGACATCAGAAGATATCAAAACAAAATATGAAATTGCTTAGCTGTAAGCTATTAGTAATGAGTGTATACACACTAACTATCTCCTTCCTCCACTTTTTACACCTGCTACTTGCACTACATTTGCAGAGAGCTATTGCCTTGGTATTCTTCATCCCTTTGAAAATATGCCATTCAAATTTGTAAGTTTGTTCACATAGCACCAGCTAAGCAAAGGGCAGGCATGGAAAAGAAGACACAGAACAAGACCTTTGATTGACAGTCTTGCTGATTGCTAGCACCTTCAGATACAGCCATCCCAAGAGCACAGACATTTGAAGAAAGACAATTTACAAGCTGGAGATATACAATGTGAGTTAGCAGGAAAAGAATTGCTTTCATTTGTAATATCAGGGGTTAGCATAGTTTTGCTTGTATAGTATGTTAACGGGATTTGACTTAGATTATTTCAGATTGTGGAAACAGGGAGTCCTTACCTCCAAGAGCTATCTTCAAAGAAGAAAACCTTCTCCTCCTTGTAGAAGGAGAGATCTCTTTGGTGACATCAAAAGAACTTCCTTCCTAATCCATAAAGAAGTTGAATTGAATGGGAGCTTCTCCACTTCCTGGAACTAAACCATGGATTTTTACTTCTCAATTATGAAAAAGCAAAAAAGTTGATGATGTGGGTTTCTAATTCTTCAAGCATGAAAGTGCTAACTAAATTCAGTACTTCCTGACCCTTGTCTTTTGAATGGGTGTGATATATGGAGGGCACCGAGGAGGAGGAGGTATACGGGTTACTGTCCACATCTAGTAAATTATCGCTTCTGATAAAAGTGAATTTGATCATTCCATTAATAACAAGGAACAGAGCCTGGAATATGGCTTGTACTGTCCTAGATTTGTGAAAATTTTTCATCTGTGCTTTCTTGCTATCCGTGAAAGTGACAGTGAAAAATGGCTGTCCATTAACACAAAGGCAAAACGTAATGCAGCAATGATGCTTGAAGCTTCCTGCAATGCTAAAATTTTTAGAAATCATTAATAATAAATTACCAGCAATGCCAAGAGAAGCCGATAGTACTTCTCTTTGGTAGGTAAAACTCTCCATTATAAAATAATAATACGGTAGGGCATATGTCACAGCCTTCAGTGATTTTCTGAGAGTTATTTTACTTGAACACCAGAGTTATCAACATTGAATTCATTTTACAGATGGGAAAACTAAGACTATTCCATCGAGTGATTGTTCTGAGATCATCAGCTTAGCTCCAGATGTAAATTAAGGTCTCTGACATATTTGTTAATATGACAGGCACAAGTAGAAGTCATTGGTTCATGAGTTGGGGTTGGAGTGGAGATGGGGTTCCATTAATCACAAACTCTGGGTCATTTATTTCATCCATCAAATTCAAGAATAAGCAGCAACATGATAAATTATTAAAAGGTAGACTTGGCCCATATTTCCCAATATGTGGCTGGGGCCCCAAGGGGAGTAAGCAAATGTTCTCCTAGAGAAAAGGAAACAAACACGAAGTTTGCAAACAGGAAAGCAAAACACTCAAGTCCAACACCCTTGTTTATCAGCTCATGAAATCCAAACTCAGTTGTCAGTGTGTAGAAAGGGTCCAAAGCAAGGAGCAAGTTCAGACACACTCTGAGAAGCTTTCCTCCTCTCATTTCTCTTAATTCCACTCAGCAATCATCCAAGAACCTGATGGCTTCCTCCAAATTACAGTCTAGAGGAATCCAAAATGGAAAGAAAATGGCCTAAGTATATCCAAATCCAAGAACCCCCAGAAAAGGACCTCATGTGGGATAGTTCTTCCCAGTGCTATCATTTGAGACTTTCTATTTGTAATATGCCTAATCAGTCTTGGAATAAGACTGGCTCAAGCTCTTGCTTCTTTTCTCTGAAGAAAATTTATAAGAAGGTGAATTCTGAGATATAAGTCGTGTGATTTTAACAAGGACACCTCCGCTCTTTGGGTTTGTTCCCTTTATGGGTAATAAGAGGTGGGGAGGATTAAAACCAGGATTCCAAATCACAGACTCTCTAGAGAGCCCTGGACTACCTGATAGTTTAAGTGCCTTTGTGCTTCAAAATTGCATGGTGCTTTTTGGTTGAACCGCATTGGTAAAAGTCACAACTCTTTGACCTGGTTCCAGGCTGCATGTATATAGCCTTTTATTTTATAAATTCCTAAGATGATGATCCACAAACAAATCAGAAATACAGAAAGCTACATAAAATAACAAGTTTCTGAATATCTACCACCTTCCCTCCTTGGACAATTGGCTTATGTTCATAGTTTGTGAAACAACTAAATTATTTGTCTCTTCTTCATTCAGTTGCAAAGCTCAAGATTCTATTCCACGCAAGGAAGCAGACCTTCCCTCCAGTCTGACAACTGTTGAAGCTGTAGGCAGACTCAATAATAATGATTTAGGACAAAACCTTAAAATTTAAGCTGCCTTAAAGAAGAATGCATAATTTAAACCTCATATAATCTACAAACTTTATTCCAATCAAATATACAACCAAACTTCTTATCAGACCTTAACAGATAGAAATTCAATTTCTTCTTTTAAATTAAGCCTTAAAAGAATTAACGGACAGATAAGGAAGAAGGAGGTGAAAAATATGTTGAAAAAAGGGCTCAATATGCCCTCATAAGGTTACCGGTCAATGCCGAGAGAGAGAGAAAGGGAGAGAGAGAGAAAGAGAGGGAGAGAGAAATAGCCATGAATATACATTTCATTTTTCTGGATGTGAATTAACTGTACAAGCTGTTGTCTTCACTGTGTTCTTTCTCATGGAAAGGATTTCAAAACAACTTGGGAACAGGATCTCAACTGCCTTGGAGCAAGGGAAATGGCATCTCCCATCCTGGAATTCTAACAGGAAATTGCGTTGCAAGAGTTGATTGGGCTCTCTTTCTCATGACACCTGATTCATATCCTTGACAGATTTAATTTTCAATGAAGGGGGAGCTCATTTATGTTTCTCTGAAATTGCCCTGTATATTGAGAGTCAAGTCTCCTAAACTTGGCTTGCTCATCCTTGTGCAGCATCTTTAAGAAAAGCGATCCTGCCACATTAAATGGCCTTTGACAACCAGAGCCAGGAAAATTCTCTGACACATTTGGACTCTAACTGGGGTCAGGGTCCAACATCCTGCAAGCACTCCAGGGGATTGCAACAAAGTTTCCATCTTTTCTCTTGTTTGCATTACTTCCTGGGAAGGTTCAAATTAGGCAAACGTCAATATTTTGATGCAGTGACATGATAAATATTCACAGTTAGGACTCGCAATTGCATTTTTGAAATGTTAGACCGCAGGGGGTTAGACAAGCAGATAAAACAAACTGAACATCACAAAGAAAAATCAATTACGAGCCTTGAGGAGATGGTCTACAGAATAATCTCTAACAGAAAAAGCCCTCAACCTCAAGATGTTCAAAACGGAATTTATGGTCTTCCCTCCAAAACCTGGCCCTCTTCCTGATTCTTATCTTGAGGGTGGCATCCCTGTTGGACACATTTGCACAAGCAAGAACCCAAGAAGACATTCCTGAAGTCTTCCTTGCTCTCAGTCACCATGTAGAATGCTTCACCAAGTCTGGTTGCTTTTTACATCGTAAATGTCTCTTAAATCTGACTCCTCTCCACCTCCACGATCTCCACCATCATTGCTTATCTGAGGAATGTGGAGTTGTTTGGCCTCCTCTGTTCCTTCGGACCTTTTACAACCCATTCTCATGCCCCAGCTAGAATAATCTTCTTCCAAACAATATAAACCTGCTTTAACACCCTTGATTGCTTTCCATTTGCTCTCCGGATGACGTTCAAGATCGTAACGAGGCCTGCAAAGCGCTCGGCGTCCGGGCTTAGCCCACTTCCCCAGCTTGATTTTGAGCTACTGTCCTTCATTCCCTGTGCTTCCATCCCTCGGGCCTCCCTCCAGCTCCTCAGACCCACATGTTCCCTCCTTCCAGGGAATCTCTGCTGCTGCACAGCTCTTTGCCTCACACTTCCACTTCCACTCACCGAGCTCACCCTCATACATCTTTTAGATCTGAAATCAAGTGTCCCCTTTTAATTTTTTTATTATTTTTTTAAAGATTTTTTTTATTTATTTGACACAGAGAGAGAGATCGCAAGTAGGCAGAGAGGCAGGCAGAGGGAGAGGTGGAAACAGGCTCCCTACTGAGCAGAGAGCCCGATATGGGGCTCGATCCCAGGACCCTGAGACCATGACCTGAGCCGAAGGCAGAGGCTTTAACCCACTGAGCCATCCAGGCACCCCAAGTGTCCCCCTTTTAGGAGGGTCTTTCCAATTCCCTCAGTGCAGGTCATGCTCATTGTTAGAGAATTGTTTTCCTTTCTTGCAAAGCACTCAGCCAATATACAATTTTACACTCATTCCTGGGCTTACTTAATTACTATTTATGTCCCTTCCTTTAACGCAATGTTCACGACCATAGAGACCGTGTCTCATTTTTCTCCCTATTGTATTTTCTCTTCTATTGGTTTCGGTGAGAAGTATGCTTAAAAGCTTCCACTGGTTGTGGATTTGCTTATTTCTCCTTTAATTTTATCAGGTTTTTTTTATGTATTCTGAATCTACATTATTAAATACTACAAATTTAAGACTATTCAACTATTCTATCATCCTAGAGGATTAATCCTTTTAGAACTTTTTTTTTTTTAAAGATTTTATTTATTTAACACAGAAAGAAATCACAAGTAGGCAGAGAGAGAGGGGGAAGGAGGCTCCCTGCTGAGCAGAGAGCCCGATGTGGGGCTTGATCCCAGGACCCTGGGATCATGACCTGAGCCAAAGGCAGAGGCTTTAGCCGACTGAGCCACCCAGGCACCCCCCTTTTAGAACTTTTAAACGGTCCCTATTTGCCATACAATTTACTTTGTTTGATACTAGTTTATCCATGCCAGCGTCCTTTTGGTTGGGATTTGTAGCAGGTGTCTTCCTTATTCTTTACTATTATTCATTCTGTATCCTTGCATTTAAGATGCTTCTCATGTAAATAATATACTATTGGGTCTTGTTATTTTTAATGTAGTCTGACAACATAAATTTTTTAAATTGTTTACAATTGTTAATTATATTTAAACAAATATAATTGCTGAAACACTTGGGTTTAAATTTACCATCTTCCTATTTATTTTTCCAATTTATCCACTTATTCTATGTTCCCTCCCTCCCTTACCTTCTTTTGTATTAACCAGGTAGGTTTTATTATTCCATTTTTTTGTCATTTTGGCATTTACAAAACCTTTTGGGATTGTTTCAGAGGCTACTTTAGAGATTCAACATGAATCATGACTTCATTAAAGTATAATTTATAACAGTATATTTTAATCAATTCCTGTATAATGAAAGGACATTTAAACACTTTGACTTTACTTATCTTCATTCTGGATTTTATGCTATCATTGTCATTTATTTTAATTCTACATATATTTAAAATCCCATGACACTGTTAATATTGTTCCCATATAGTCAATATTTATTTAGATTTACCTACACATATCTTTTCCTTACTATTTGTTCTTTCCTATAATTTTTGTTGTCATTTAGCTTTACTTTTTTTCTGTCTGAAGACCTCTTTTGTGTATTTTCTTTAATGCAAGTATCGGTGATGAATTCTTCCAGAAAATATAGTGAATCCAGCTAAATATTTGCAAACAAAACAAAACAAAACACAACAGAGAGGAAAGGGACTTGTTGAAAATCTAGGAGGAAAAATGGAAGGAGTTTCAGTAGATAAAAGTGAGTTCCATGACATGTCAATTTTTTTAAGCGGGCAAGACTACACTATAGTGCCTAAGGATGCATATTCGGATAATCAAAGTATAAATACAAGAAAGAGATTAAAGGGTAAGTGTTGTTTTTAGGGAAAACCATGCATTGTGATTGGAATAGCACGCAGAAGAGGTTTCTGAGGGGCTGGTAAAGTTCTATTTCTTTATGGTGGTTCCAAAGGTGTCAGTCTTAAAGTCATGTATTAAACTCTATATTTGTTTTAGGTGGTTTCTGTTTCTGTGTTTTATTTAATAATAAAAAGATAAAAATAAAAATACATAAAAATTTCATAAATTTTATCTTCAATACTGAAGTACAATTACTATAATACTCATTTGGAAGGGGTATTTTGCACCTTAGAATGGTACACCAATGTCTTTGGTTTCCATACTTTTTCTTAAGAATTCAGCATTAAGCCTTGTTCTTTTGAAGATAATATGTTTTTTCCTCTAACCACTTTTAACATCCTTATCTTTGTCTTTGGTTTCCAACAGCTTTATTATGGTGTAGCCTACTGTAGTTTACTTGTGTCTGTCCATCATGGAATTCATAGGGTTTCTTATGCGTCTGGCTGGATCCCTTTAATCAGTTTTGGAAAAATCCCTTCAAATATTGCTTCTGCCCATTCTCTCCCTCCTCTTTGTGGCACTACAGCTATACATTTATATATAATAATTTATGTTGTTCCCTATGTCTCTTTCCTTCTTCTCCTCTATTTTGCATCCCTTCTTTTCTTTGTGGTACAGTCTGAATATTTTCTACCAACCAACATTCTGGTTCACCATTTCTCTCTTCAGCTATCTTCAATGTGCTTCTAATTCATTTATGAGTTTTAATTTTATTTATTTTCTTTTTCAGTTCTAGAATTTCCTTCTTATTATTTTTTATAGATTATCTATAGATTTATAGTAACCTGTTGAAGTTCTCTATCTTGCTGTCGCTTTTCTTCAATATATTTAACATAGTATTTAAAATGTGTGTCTGATGACTCCAGTGTGTGTAGGGCATCTGAATCATCTACAGATCTGTCCCTACCATCTTCAAATGTCTTTTTGCTCATTGGATTGTCTCCTGGTTTATTAGAACTTTTTTAAAACTATGAATATTGGACATTATTGTATGAAAAATTATAGGGATGATTTGAGGCTCTGGGTGACATTACCTTTCTCAAGAGGGGATATCTTCTAGGTGGTTAAGCCAAGCAAATCACTTTCATCCAACCTCAGCTGAAGCTGCTTTGGGTTTTTGTGAGAGCTGGTCTGTACCTAGTTTGCCTTTACTCCTAGACCCTTGCCCTGGACAGCTCCCAACTGAAAGCTGAGTGTTTCTCAGTACCACTCCTCCTTACTCCAATTGTGTCCCATGAGATTGCTGAAAACTCCCTGCAGCCATTTACAATCCTGCCCATACTTCCAGGAGAAAGGAGAGCTGTGTATGACTCTGACCTCTTCCCATATACCTTTGCTCTGGAATCTTGTCTACTCATGCCCTTGCTGGCTTGGCAGCTCTTGTATTCCTTCAAACAGATTTCTTTTTTTTTATTTTTTTAATTCAAGGTTCCCAATTATTCTTTCTGGAAAGGTCTAGTCCGATAGAAACTAATCCATCCTAGTTGCCAAGAAATGTCTGCCTGGAAATGACCACTATTTATTGAGCACGGACTCAGAGGCCCTGCCATTTTCTCACAGTACTCTGAAGGTTTCCTCTGTGCTACTCTTTATAATTTTTTACTGATTATCTTTATGTTTCCTTGTTTAACATCTGGCTCCCCCTTCTCACTTGTGAGTCAGGAGGCATCACATCTGTTTGGTTCAACTTGGTATCTAGCTCAAAATCAGCAATTCCATAACTTTTTAGTGAATGAGTGCAGACTTTGGGGCTAAGAATTTTATTATTTTATTTTATTTTAAATTTATTTATTTGGGAGCACGAGAGAGAGGAGGGGCAGAGGGAAAGGGAGAAACTCAAGCAAGCTGCACTGACTGCAGAGCCCGACCTGGGGCTCAATCTCACCACCTGAGATCACAATGTGAGCCGAAATCAAGTGTCAATAACCCAACCAACGGTGCCACCCGGGCGCCCATGGCCTAAGAGTGTTATATACATTATGTCATTTAATCCTCATCATAAGCATGGGAGGCAAGTATTGTTATCCCTATCTTAGAGAGGAGATAAAGGAAAATTAGACACGTGCACCACTCCCGTGTTACCATATATTGGATGTCCTGTAAAACTCCTCTTCCTGGCCACTTAAATTGTTACGTTTTTGCAACCTGTACATGCAGCCAGCTTTTTATTTTTTAATATGCAAGCTTTTTTTAAAAAGATTTTTATTTATTTATTAGAGAGCGAGAGACTGAGAATGAGAGGGGAGAAAGTCAGAGGGAGAAGCAGACTTCCCGCAGAGCCGGGAGTCCGACATGGGACTCGATCCCGGGACTCCGGGATCATGACCTGAGCCGAAGGCAGTTGCTCAACCAACTGAGCCACCCAGGCGCCCTAATATGCAAGCTTTTAAAGCATCCTTCAATTCCTCCTCTTATTTTCCTTTTTCTCCCTTTTTATATTCCATATCTTGCTTCTTGAGGCCTTGACGCTCATGAGCATCTCATTAGCAAGCGAACCAGAAAAATAAAAGATGATAAGACGCACCACAGCTGGGCAAGGGGTCTGTGCTCCAGATGCCAAGAGCAGGGCACATTGTCCCCTCCCCTCATGCCTCAGGGGACAACGTTGGGACCTGGCCTCACTCATTAAAAACAAATATTTAAAATTGTTTCATTTTATTTTATTTTTTAAAAGAAGACTTTATTTAAGAGGAGCTTTAGGTCCACGCAAAACTGAGCAGAAAATACAGAGTTCCTACCTAACCTTTGCCACATACACACACACTCACGCAGAGTGGTACATTTGTTATCTTCGATGAACCCATATTGGCTTCTCATTTTTATCCCGCTGTCTGAAACCATCTGGGATTGTGTGTTTGCTCAATTTCAGCCATCTTCTGTGAAGAGTCCTCTTTGGACCCACAGTTAAAATGTAAAAATCTCTGCTTTTTGTCAGCATGTATTCTGTTCCTAACATGCTGCCGGAAAGTTCAGTTACCCCTGAACTTTGGCCCCTCTAGCCCATATCTCTGTTGGCGTGCTCAAAACCAGGCCATTAACTCAAATACTTCATCCTTAAAGGAAATCAGGTACAGTCTCTGAAAGCCTTAAGTGATCGCACTGTCACGTTGAGTCTGAAAACTTTGTGATGCTTTCACACTCCAGCGCTCTCCACCCTTCCCACCAGACCAGGCTCTGGCTCCTATCCTACCACATCCATGAAGTCTGGCTTAACAGCCTTCATCCCACAATTTTTTCTTCTCTTTTGCACCGTATCTATTATCAAACTGTCCTTGAGAAAGCCATTAACTCCCTCTGAGCTTCGGTTCCCTCATTTGAAAATGTGGATCAAAAACTTCCGGACAAATTTATAGGTAAATTTAAATGTATCTTAATGTGTCCGTGCTTAACACACAACAGATGCGCAGCAAACAGCTGTACTCCCGCTCTCCTTACCTGCCCAGGTGTGTCTGGAGGGAGGGTAGGTGCATAGTGTGAGAGACAAGACGATAAAACTATATAAAAATGGGCTCGGACATAGAGAGCAGGGGAGAG
>JAPYYJ010000097.1:0-16523 GCA_028533885.1 Nasua narica
AAAAAAAAATTACGATTTTGAATGGGTGAATAACCAAGTTTCAGAAATCACTTAAAAATACCTTTCAAAAGGGGCGCCTGGGTGGCTCAGTGGATTAAAGCCTCTGCCTTCGGCTCGGGTCATGATCTCGGGGTCCTGGGATCGAGTCCCACATCGGGCTCTCTGCTCAGTGGGGAGCCTGCTTCCCCCCTCTCTGCCTGCCTCTCTGCCTACTTGTGGTCTCTCTGTCAAATAAATAAATAAAATCTTAAAAAAAATACCTTTCAAAGAATATTGTAAAGCTTACTTGCTAGTTTTATGTATCATAAACACATAGAAAAATACAAATTCAATTTAATGGCTAAACAATCAGAATGACTATACCAAGATATATTTATTTGGTATGAATGAACAAAGTATAAAAATACTGTTCAATAGCTATTAAGAAGTTTTTTGGAGAACACCCTTAACTTTGCTAAAAAGCTAAAACCTAGCATCTAAAAATTACAAACTTTTCTCTAGAGCAGTAATTATCAACTCCCATTACAGAGTAAAACCATCTTGAGATCCTAAAAAAACTACTAGGACTCACGACTCATGAATCTCACTTTAGGGTAGGGCCTGGTGATTTCAATGTGCAGAAAAACCGGAGACACTGGTCAATGGAACTACTTAACAAAGGTTTGTTATTCCTGTTCTTCATTATCAATTATTTTAAGGTCAATAGATTTCTCATAAAAAATTGGTTTTGCCTTTCGGTTAAGGCCATATGATGAGATTGCCAACTGCTACTTTGTTCAACTCAAAAAGCATAGAAAGGTCTAACATAAGTATTCTCTGTATACATTATCTTCCCTAATTTTAAAAGGTAGACAACATGATCATGAAAAATTATTTCTACCAATTTTTCTAAAAGTGATCCAGCCCTTAATAAATTAACTACACTTCTTAAACATGATAAAATGATCATAGTAATGATGTCTCAATTTATAAATCTCAAGGATTTTTATCACCTTCGATGAAGTAGAAGACGTGAGTAACTAATAGTCTGCCAGGTTTGTGATTATGTATTTAGATGTCAGACTTCTAATTAATTACAAAGCCCTCAGTCTTCCTTCTTGAAAAAAAAAATTGTATTTTCTGAGACACTGAGTAACTAAGTAATCCTTAGTTACTAAAAGAAAAAGAGAAGCTAAGTATAAAAGCCAGTCTTTAAAAATTACTGTGTAAAATAAACCAATTAAAATGTATTATTGTATTGATTCCAAATTCAGTCAGGTTCTTAGATATAAAAATTACACAAGGTAAAGCGAATTCCCCTAAACATTTGCAGAAAAGAAAGATCACCTAAGTACTTGTGTTCTTACACAATCTGGGAAATAAAAGGAGATCTATCTATTATTTCATTTTGAACAAATACTGTTTGAGGAAGACTCAGCAGGAAACGGATCCTGTCGATACTAGTGAGTTGTACGTTGAAGTCACCTGACTTACTAAATTTCACTGGAGGCAAATAAACATAGAGAAGATTTAGTTACCATTCCAGAAGACATGACCTCACTGAAGTAATACTAGATGTTACTGTAAAGGGTGTTTGATAACTACATTAAAAGGCAAAACATAGATGGGTCCTGATAAAGATGACAACATCCACAACATGTTGGGAGGAAAAAGTTAACCTCATGTCCCATAAATGGATACTTTTGAATTGAGATAAATGATTTAAAAATATTTTTTCCATAAACTGCCTAGTCTAAAATACTGTGATATCAAGTTGAAGACTTAGCTCATAGGAAGTATGAATACCCTTAATACACACTTTACATGGATTGTACATCTCAATGGAAAGAACCTAGACAACCAATTCAGAGACTTGGAAATGTCTAATAAGCACTTAAAAATTATAAGCTAGTTCATAAAATCATAAAAATTAAAATAATCTGACAGATTTCTACTCCTATCAAATATCCTAGCAAATCCAAAAAGTAATACTCAATTCTGGTAAGCAAAAAAGTGGAATAGCCAGTCTCATCTACCATTCATATTAGTTTAGTGAAAGAAATTTGCAGTAAGAATCAGGAGTCTCTAGCATTTTCTTTGACCCAGTAAGTCTAGCTCCAGAAATCTAGTCTCAGAAAAGAATCTGAAAGACAAAAACGTTTTGTATGAGGTGTTTGCAACAATGCCATATATATATTAATAAAAAGTATGGAAGTAGAATAAATGTCCAATAAAGGTACTTTCAAAAGTACTACAAATCCACTAGCATACTAGACAGCTATTAATTTTTTTAAAAAATTCTTACTAAGGGCCCCTGGGTGGCGCAGTTGGTTGAGCGACTGCCTTCAACTCAGGTCATGATCCCGGAGTCCCGGGATCGAGTCCCACATGGGGCTCCCGGCTCCATGGGGAGTCCGCTTCTCACTCTGACCTTCTCCCTTCTCATGCTCTCTCTCACTCTCTCTCTTTCCTAATAAATAAATAAATAAAATCTTTAAAAAAAAATTCTTACTAAAATAATTACAATAAAACATAACAAGAACTGCACATACAGTGTGATTTTAATTTTGTATAAAAATATATATTTACACAGAAAATGAAAAAAATGGTTAACTCTTGTAAATGATCAAAACTACTAGAGTCCATACTACTACTTGATTTTTGGAACTTTTCACTAACCTAACATTCAAAAATTATCTGGGGATACTTAATATAAAAACCCAGTTATAACAAGATGCAAAACATTAAAACATGTCAATGATAAAGTCATTTAGTAAAAAAAAGGTGAATTCACATATCTTCACCTTCATCTTTCTTATCAAGCAGAGTGAAGAAATAAAAGATATATTGAAATGGTCAAAATAGAGCTAGAAGACGAAGGCAAATTTATTAAGTAGTGAGCAATTTTACTCATATGCTTTTAATGCAAAAAATACAGCACCTGAAAAATGAATAATAAAAATATAGAGGAAGATACAATTATGCCAGGGATTCATAATCTTTAATGAGAAAGATATTTCATTATTACTTAAAAGAAATCTCACCGGGGGATGCCTGGGTGGCTCAGTTGGTTGAGCAACTGCCTTTGGCTCGGGTCGTGATCCCAGCGTCTTGGGATCGAGTCCCGCGTCAGGCTCCTTGCTCCACAGGGAGCCTGCTCCTCTCTCTGCCTCTGCCTGCCTCTCTGCCTGCTTGTGTTCTCTCTCTGTTAAATGAATAAATAAAATCTTAAAAAAAAAAAATCTCACCGGGCCATGAGGTTACAAGGAAAACAGGGATGAATTCCCTAGCAGAATCCAGGTGACTTCAAACCAGGACTCCACCCAGAATACACACACACACAGACATGTTTAACTATACCCAGATGGGCAAAATGCACAAAACTCCTCCGAGTCCAAGGAAATGACTTTTATGGTCCCGTGCTTGATGCTAACTGGAATTTCTTGATATTTTACACTTAAGTTGTTTAATGAGCTGCATGTGGACATTGAAACTTCTCAGAAACTGTATGTATGATCTTGATGTTATCTACTTTGTGTTAAGGATTAAACAATGTATCTGATCCAGTAGAACTATCATGCCTAGCAGAATGCCTAGGACCTAGGAGTTATTCAATAAATGTTGATTTTTTTCTCTTCTATAAAATAATTTCTATCAGTCAATAATTTAAGAATCTATAGTCCTAATTATAAGCGATGATCATACTCATCATCTCACTCTGGACTTTGCCTTTAAGAATGGTACACTATAAAACAGTCAACTTAATGAGCCATGTTGAGGGAACAAAGACTTAAACTAAGCCCACACAGCGATAAGAGATTCTGTCAGAAAACAATGTAATTAACCTAAAGAATCTTTTAAAATCATGATAAACAATTGTGTCTTGTGCTAGATATATCAGAAAAGTGGATAAAGGGTGAATTTTGTCTATTGTTACCAGAATTAATTTCAAATACCACTTGCTTCTCTTGTGCATAAGGAGTCTCTGTTCATGGATATATCACTTATTTACTACATATTTATAATGGACAGCACAACTGTTCCATATCTCCAGTAAATATATATCTACGTGCAAGAATTACTTCACTATAATATGCTTTTTCTTTTTCTGACTGGGGGACATAAACTGAACTGTAAGAGCTAGTTTAGAACTCATATGGACAGAAACGCTGATTTAAAGATAATCTTACACATATATAAGAAAACAAGAATTTCCCAAACAGCAAATAAACTGTAACATTTCATCTTAAGTTATAAATCACTTCACTCATTTTATTTGCAAAATAACTTTTCCCCTTATTTTTTCTTCATCTTGACTCCATCTACTAGTAGTTGCAAATTTTTGCTTTGTTTTTCTTGTGTGAGGCGAGTCAAACCCATCGCAGAATGAGGTGAAACAGAAACGATCAAGACAAAACATAAATACCAAAATAAATTTTATAGAAAATTCTTCCGATTTTAAATTGTTTTTTAAGAGACAGCCTATAATATGTTGAAAAAAATCCATGTGACTACTTCCATTACGTTTTGCCTGTTCACTTTTCACTGTTTTTATGCCGTGTTCCATTGTAACATTCAGATTAACCCTGAAGAATATGCACAAGGACTTTAAACCTGGGCTTAGACCTAGACAGTGTGACATCAAGACACTTTGACATCAAGTGTGACATGACATTGAACATGAAATAGCAACTCAACAGTATCTCTTCATTAGAGCTTTTCTTCCCTTATTTTGGGAGAGAAAATGAGAAGGGTGAAAGGAACATAGCTGCTAGAATTTTCATTAACACTTTACGTTTTTCTCC
Organism: Nasua narica; assembly: GCA_028533885.1. Lineage (NCBI taxonomy): Eukaryota > Metazoa > Chordata > Mammalia > Carnivora > Procyonidae > Nasua > Nasua narica. Next base: position 4,785 of record JAPYYJ010000097.1, read on the forward strand.
CAACAGCATTCAAATGCCCCTTATCTAACAAAAAACAACAACAACAAAAAATAGTAAAACATAACACGATTTTTTAAATTCCAAAATGGGGGATTCATTATACTTGCTGGAGTTGAACAGGCACCTTCCCACTTGGCCAAATGGGAGAAAAGTGGTCTAGACAATAAAAATCATGCCAAAGAGGAATGTCTCCTTGGCAAATGCTGCAGCAGTAGCTGGGTCCAATGCAGGTTGTCCATCCCCAGACGGAAGATCAGGTCGAGGATAAGCCCTACTTTTATCACTATTGTATTTGACATTCAAATTCACAAGTTTGGAAAAATCAATCCTTAGGGTGCAGCAAGCATGATAAATATTCTGACCATCTAGGGCCTGTAAAAGTGAACAAAGTATATCAGCAGTCTTCAGGAATGAAATTAGTTAGAAATAGGACTTCAGCAATGAAACCCAACAAGGAAGACCTGCACATGAAAGACACCAGGAAAGGGATCAAATATCATACATCATTTTTGTTATCCCTGCTGTACATGAATTCGTTTCCACAAATACTATCTTTTTTATGTAGAAAGTGCTACTTACATCTAAAATACAACCAGTTAAAAAGAAAAGAATGTGGTAGAATGAAAATAAAGGTTCTTCTGTGATTACAAAAATATATACATACATACATACACACAAACAGTTAAATACATATGCTAATGCTTTTGATTAGGGGCACCTGGGTGGCTCAGTTGGTTGAGCGACTGCCTTCAGCTCAGATCATGATACTGGAGTTCCGGGATTGAGTCCCACATTGGGTTCCCGGCTCTGCGCGGAGTCCGCTTCTCCCTCTGACCTTCTCTCCTCTCATGCTCTCTCTCACAGTCTCTGTCTCTCAAATAAATAAATAAAATCTTTAAAAAAATCTATAAATAATTCAAAAAAATAAGCAAGGATTACAAATATAATCACATCATATACCTTACATTACATAATATATCGATTATATCTCAATAAAGCTGGAAACAAAAAAGAAATAGTTCATGGAAATGTCACATAACCAGGAGATCACGGAGTTTGGAATTTGAAGAGACTCATCCCCATCTGGTTAAACCTCATTATTATCCTGCTAGTGAAATAATATGGCCTATACATTTATATACTGATTAACGTGACTCAAAGTATTTTAAGTAATGTACTGCAATATTACTTCTTTCATTAGTAAAGCATGTCCTTGGATATATTTATATTATTACAAGCAAAGAGATACCACAACTTAGGAAAATACTAACATCTCCTCTTTCAAAAAATGGAATGTCTTTTTAAAATAGGAATCACACGGTCATGATATACTATCCAAATGGTGCAAATGGTTAAGTTTCCCCTGCCACCCTATCACCCTATCTGCCTTTCCCAACCCATTCCTCACCAATATTATCACAGCTATCCTTCCAGAGATACCATCTACACACATGACATATATGTATCTAGTCTACATAAGCACATAGGTGTATGTCTACTCTGTACTTTCTTCCCCAATACTATTCACTTTTCTCCATCTTCTCTTTAGAGTTTAATAATTAGGTTCCCCATTAACAAATAACTTTCTATTGTTTTTTGATTGATGAAACAGAGCCCGCTTGCCAACCTAAGTGTTAATGAAACTTAGTGAACCATTCCATATACATATAAAAGGACACAAATCAGAAGTGTATAAGCTCAATACAACATCACAAGTTGGACAGATTTATGAAATGACTAGATAAAAAATAGAACGTTATCAAAACTCCAAAAGCCACATTCATGTTTTCTCTCAGTTATATACATTGTATCAGATAGTATGTGTTCTATTTAGGTTTTGGCATTTTTTTGTTTTTTGCTTTTTTTTGGTTTGGCTTCTTTCAGCAAATAGGACTTTTATGATGGGCATCCATGATTTGCAGGTACCCACAGCTTGGTCACTTTTTTGTATTCTAACCAATTCTGATGATTGAATATGCCACAACATATTCTGCTGCTGAACATAGGGATCATTTCATTTCTAGCTTTGGACTATTACACATTCACGTTCCATGAACTTTCTCATACATATCTTTTGAGGTACATACAATGTTTTCTCTCAGGTATGTAACTAGGAGTAGATTTACTAAGTCAAAGAATCTGTATATGCTCAGCTTCACTACATATTTCAAGTTTTTAAACATGATTCTATGAATTGACATTCCCATACGTATATATGAAACTTCCGGCTTCTCTATCTTGTTCCCAAAACTTGTCATCACTCATCTCATCAATCTGATGGTACCTGGTAGTATCTCACTGTGATTTTAGTTTGTGTTGAGGTTTCTTTTTTTTTTTTTTAAAGATTTTATTTATTTATTTCAGAGACAGAGAAAGTGAGAGAAAGCATGAGAGGAGAGAAGGTTAGAAGGAGAAGCAGACTCCCCGTGGAGCTGAGAGGCCGATGTGGGACTCGATCCCCAAATTCAAGGATCATGACCTGAGTGGAAGGCAGTTGCTCAACCAACTGAGCCACCCAGGCGCCCCTGTGTTGAGGTTTCTCAATGAAAACCCAAACCCCTGTTTGTGGATCAAAAGATAGCCTTCTGGAGGAAACTAAGGTGAGGCATGAAGATATGTAGCAAACTGGCCATGTGAAGTGTGCATTGGAAAAGTATTACAAAAGCAGGCAGGCCTAATATTCCAGGCAAAACTAACATCACAGAAACACAGTGGCCCCAACAGATTGGAAATAAGAGAAAGCATGTGAGGTTTACAATCATTTTTGGGTAGAAGCATAGGCAAATATATAGCCAATAAAATAGAAACAGTAGCCACCTCTTCTGAGGCCCTTTATCATACACATGAAAAGGATCTGCTGCAGGGGAGTAACCTAAGTCAGATTTGTTTCCCAGGAGAGGTAAAGGGGGGCAGGGAAGGAAGAGAAGGGGAGGTACTAGGGAGAAATAACTCAAGAGGGAAAAGTAAAAAAGTTGACCAGTAGGAGAACTATTATAACCATATAGCCAAGAGTTGACTGTGTGCGTGTGAGCTATTCAAGTAACAAGAAAGATGATGGAAACTAGGCAGATATTTAAGAAGAGTAAATTGAAGACTTAGTCATCTGACGAGTGCTCATGGAAGAATTCATGGTTGACTCATATTCATTGGCCTCTATTATTAATGCCCATGAAAATGCCTATCGGTGAGGTGATGGGGATGAAAGAGCACACATAGAATGAGCAATGAGTCATGTATAAAATTGTTGAACCACTAAACTGTACCCAGCACTAGTATAACACCATATATTCACTATACTGGAATTACAATAAAAACTTAATTAAAAATGCCTATAAATCAATAAAAAATGGAATAAACCCAAATACTGAATTGAGCGAATGTCATCATTAGAACACATGAAAGAACACTTTCATCAAATTCCTGGAATACACAAAATGGATAGAAACAAATGAAACAGAGGACACAGTGAACCACAGCAAACAGGATCTGCACTGACAGCCACATAAATCAGAGCAACTGGGAGAGTTACAGAGGGTCGAGGAGGAAAATAAAAGGGGTCATGGAAAGTCTGCCTGATGAACAGTTAAACTCCTCTTCCTCCCCTCCCCCATCATCTCTCTCCTTTAGCCATTAAAAAACAAAAATAACCAAATGCTCTCTTAAAAGAAATAGGAATCCTAATGGGAGTTGTATTTGCCCAGACTTTTTGAGGGGATCCCAGCTTAGTATCCAAACTCGTCACTTAATCTGAAGGAAAACATACCAGTCTCACCAGTAAGACCTAATTCTGAAATATGAACAGACTACTGGAGGATATGGGCAGACAGATGGATACAAGATAAACACAACAGCTAACACTGAAGGAAATGCAATAATTTACACATAGTGAAGCATTTTTTTTTAATACTATAAGGGGCACTGGGTTGCTCATTTGGTTAAGCGTCTGCCTTCCGCTCAGCTCATGATCTCGGGGGTTCTGGGATTAAGCCCCACATCAGGCTTCTTGCTCAGAGAGGAGTCTGAGTCTCCCTCTGCCCGTCCCTGCCATACTTTCTCCCTCTCAAATAAATAAATAAAATCTTTAGGGGTTCCTGGGTGGCTCAGTGGGTTAAGCTTCTGCCTTCAGCTTAGGTCATGATCTCAGGGTCCTGGGATCAGGCCCCACATTGGGCTTTCTGCTCAGTGGGGAGCCTGCTTCCCCTTCTCCCTCTGCCTGCCTCTCTGCCTACTTGTGATATCTTTCTCTTTGTCAAATAAATAGATAAAATCTTTAAAAAATTAAATAAAGTTTTTAAAAAATGGTTTTAAAAATAAATAAAATAAAGTACTATTAATTAGAATCCTTAAAGAATTGTGAGATCATAAAACATGACCAACTGTAACCAAAAAAAAAGAAATGATCGGAGAAGATGAAAGGACTTCCGAAAACTAAAAATATGGCTGCAAAACCATGTTTTTTTTCAACAGAAGCAACTTCGCATTGATGGTTCCCTATATCTGGAATAACCCAGACTAGAAGAAGTATGTTTATTTCCTAAGCACTTTAAAGATTGTTACTCAAACGTCACTTCTTCATGAGGTTTTCACTGTTTATCCTATTTAAGATTATAAATAAAGATGTCCTACCTTTATCCTTTTTATGTCCTTTGCATTGGAAGCTTTTAAAATGGGAATGCCTTCCTGAATTACTTTACTAAAAATACTAATATATAAAATAAAATTGATATATAAATACCATTTTAAATTCAAAGTAAAATGAATACAGACTATTTTATTTTGGAATATTTCCAATGTAAATTTTTAGAAATACAATTTCTGGTTCAAAAGTAATGAAATACCAAATTCAAACAAACAAAAAAAACAGCAGAAAATTTAGCCTTATCTTCAGAAAGTTTTAAATGCTTATTTATTTATAAACTATCAAAATGATCTTGAAAGGTCACTTTTTAGGATGGTTAAAATCTATGAGGAATATTAGTCCATTACATTTTCCATAAGACTAAGAGTCAGACATAGTTTAGATTTTACTGAAACAGAAAAGATATAATTAGCTAAAAACTCTATTAAAAGAGTTAAAGTTTTCAGACATACACCCATTCTTATATTATTTTATTTTTTTTAAAGATTTTTATTTATTTATTAGAGAGCGAGAGACTGAGAATGAGAGGGGAGAAAGTCAGAGGGAGAAGCAGACTTCGCGCAGAGCCGGGAGTCCGACATGGGACTCGATCCCGGGACTCCGGGATCATGACCTGAGCCAAAGGCAGTTGCTCAACCAACTGAGCCACCCAGGTGCCCTCTTATATTATTTTTTTAAAAATATATTAATTTTAAAGAATTAGTATCTTCTACATCACATTTTTTAAAAAAATCAATATATTCATATATTCTCAATTCTTACATTCCCTCTCCAAGGAAAAACATTAACACATCTTCAATAAAAATATTTCCATGAGATGGGCGCCTGGGTGGCTCAGTGGATTAAAGCCTCTGCGTTCAGCTTGGGTCATGATCTCAGGGTCCTGGGATCAAGCCCCGCATCGGGCTCTCTGCTCAGCAGGGAGCCTGCTTCCTCCTCTCTCTCTCTGCCTGCCTCTCTGCCTACTTGTGATGTCTCTCTCTGTGTCAAATAAATAAATAAAATCTTTAAAAAAAATATTTCCATGAGAAACCTAAGACCTATAAAAAGTCAAATAACTAAAGACATTAAACATCATACCTTAAAAGTCTCAGCACCAGAGTTCTACAGTTTATGTGAATAGTGAGCCAATCTCATAAACTGTTTCTATATGGAAATCTGAGCTTGCAACATGAAAATGAACATTTTGACTTTTGGCTTTGAAAAATATTTAACTTATTCATCAAGTACCAATTTAAAACATGAAAATAATAGACTGCGCATACTTTTTGTAAATTAACATGATATTTAATATTTAGGGATATACTGCAAGAGAATATCTTAAAAATAACAAGAAAATGCCCATAATTACATCTTTCTGTTAATAAGTTAGAGATTTTTAATATGTCCATTTTATTTATGTACCTACACATACTCACTTGGTTTAATGTATTATCTGTTTTTAGTTCTTCGTGATTGGAGTATTGGATATAAATTGGTTGGTTATGGAGATAAGGTGTCACAGCAGAACAGTAATTAACCATAGTAATAGCTGTTTCCTGTGTTGCTAGTTCCAAAAATGCCTGGAAAATAAACAGCAAAAATTGAAATACTATGAATTATATTCAAGCAAACCTCGATATCTGTGTAATCTATTCAGCTAATGAGAAAAAATCAGTATCTAGAGTATAACCTTCCCAGTTACATTTAGACACCCAAATAAGTGATCCGTACTTATCCTTATTTTCTGTACACCACAAATGTAGTCCAACAAAAGCTAGAGAAAATAAAATCCAAATATTTTTCAGTATCAGAATTTTACCATTCTGATACTAGAGAACGTAAGAGATTTCAAAGTCATTTTAAAGTAGAACTCAGAAGAAACAAGGGAAAAAATTCAAAATTAAATAGCAGATTATTAGTACATTAATTATATTTAAAATATTATTAAATTTCATAATCTCTTCTGAATGGTATCATTAGAAATGTTAAAACCAACTACTCTTGGGGCACCTGGGTGGCTCAGTGGGTTAAAGCATCTGCCTTCAGTTCAGGTCATGATCTCAGGGTCCTGGGATCGAGCCCCACGTCAGGCTCTCTGATCGGCGGGGAACCTGCTTCCCCCTCTCTCTGCCTGCCTCTCTGCCTACTTGTGATCTCTCTCTCTCTCTCTCTGTCAAATAAATAAATAAAATCTTTAAAAAAAAAAGAAAGTTCACATTTAAAAAAAAAAAAAAAACCAACTACTCTTATTTTTAATATGCCTGCGTCGTTCTGTCACAAGTACATTTACTCAATGAAGAATACCTAGGATTAGTGACTCTTTCTTCTAATGCTATCAGATAAATTATCAGATAAATATTTCCATCAGATAAGCTAACAAATAAGATCCTACTATTGCTCCCATTGTTTTCTGATATTACCAAGTAGAGCCACCAAAAAAGAAATCCTTCCTTTGTATTTTTCACCATCCCATTGTAACAATCCAAAAGTGAATTCAAAAGGCAAAATTTGAAAACTGCAGGGACTCATTTTGGCTCCCTCATATTAGTTTTTCAAATAGCATTACCAGGAAAAGTCAGAATAAGACTTCTGTTATTTTCTTTTAGAAAAGTTAAGACCTACTCTATTCTATCCTTTTAGTAGGAGTTAGCTAATTCCTGCATACTGGGGAGTTTGGGGCTTAATATTTTATAGATCCTGAAAGAAGCATACCTGATTTTTTCCTTACAGCATAAGGACGTTGGTCACCTTACCAAAAGGTAAGCCTAAAGCGATAACTTCAGCTTCTGTCACTTCACCAGGTAATTTTCAAATATGAAGTACACGAGAAGGAGCACCATCCATTTTATCTTCTCCTTTAGATTTTTTGCTATCATTACCATTGGCTGAAAGATATTAAAAAAGTATTAATTTTCCTCATTTCCATAAAAAAAAAACCCACACAAAACAAAGTTTAAAAAAGAATTTAACATAGCTGAGTAAACTTGAATAATTCCTAAAGATTCAAAAGCTGGGCTTTCAGAGGATTAGAGAAAATCATATTCACCAATTATTATTAAATAAAATTACATTATGAATTAAGGTAAATATTAGGTGTTTCTGAACAGAACAGTTTGTTACTGTCAAAGAGTAACAAATGATTAAGTAAAAATATTAAAATGCAATTTCATAAAGAAATTGTCCAATTGCTAAAGAACACAATTATCTTACAATTTAATCATTTTATTACAGACTAATAGAAATGCCAAAAAAAAAAAAAGTGCAACATTTGACCTGGCAAAAATTAAGGAGATTGTAATTTTATCTGGGAAATTATAAATGGTTCAATTTGAAAACATACTCAAAAATGGGAACAAAGAAGGCGATGCTGTAAAAATAATTATGCAGCCAATCCACATTATGGCTTACCTATAGTGAGCCTCTCCTAATTTATTCATACTACCTCTTTTGTCACTATCAACATCTACATACTATAAAACGCTCATGGACTTGAGTAACTTATTGTTAGTCTTACATTTAAAGTAAACTGATATGCTTTAATCACAAAGTTATCTGCTTTGATTCCAAAGCCTCACCAAAAATAAAAGTCCTACTAAAGACAGGATAAAATAGATGCTGTTTTATGTAAAACTGTTTGAAGACCTTGCAGTCTATCCGCGATTCCATATCAGTGGTTCCAAATGGTCTATGGACTAAAGGATGTTTCTGAAACTAAAATGAAGGATAACTAATAAGGTGATAAATACACATGTATACGCCACTTGTACGTAACTTTAGGTACTTCATGGTACTCCCCAAATCAAAACTACCCATAAACATCTGTGTGTTGTGTGTGTGTGTGTATATATATTCAAAAACGTCTATAAAATTCTGAGATCAATTTGATCTCGAAGTGTCTTTTTTTTTAAAGATTTTATTTATTTATTTGACAGAGAGAGAGAGATCACAAGTAGGCAGAGAGGCAGGTTGAGAGAGAGGAGGAAGCAGGCTCCCCACTGAGCAGAGACCCCGATGTGGGGCTCGATCTCAGGACCCTGAGATCAGGACCTGAACTGAAGGCAGCGGCTGAACCAACTGAGCCACCCAGGTGTCCCTGATATCTAAGTGTCTTTAAAGTTCATTCACACATTGGTTCTTTAAGAGTTACTAAGCATTGGGGCACCTGGGTACCTCAGTTAAGTGTCTGACTCTTGATTTCAGCTCAGGTCATGATCTCAGGATCGTGAGATCCGGCCCCATATCAGGCTCTGCACTGGGTGTGGAGCCTGCTTTAAGATCCTCTCCCTCCCTCTACCTCTGCCCCTCCCCACCACTCCAGTGTACACACTCTAAAAATAAATAAATAATAACAGAAGAGTTACTGAGTATCAAGAACGTGCTTGGCACTGTTTGAGGCTCTGGGGGTACAGCATTGAACAAGATAATCAGTAAGATCCCCAATGTTCTCTCACATTCTGTTGGGAGAGGTGGACTAACTAGTACAATACACGACAGGAGGATCTCAAAAACAAGTATCACATTATATACAACTGCCAACAAAGATCTATACATTTCTCCCAAAGACTATGGAACATCAGAACCTACATTCTCTTCATACTCAGTTACTCCCTTAATTGTTGACTATTTTCAGAAGGGGTGGCTACTACATACTCATATTTTAGTGCTAAGTATGATGAAAATTTTCATTTCAGATGAAAATATAAAAGCATGAAATGAGGGGAGGGCTAGCAAGATGATGGAGGAGTTAGAGACCTAGATTTCACCTGGTCCCAGGAATTTAGCTAGATCTCAAACCATTCTCAACACCTACAAACTCAATGGGAGATAATAAAAAGAAGAAGAAGAAGAAGAAAAGAACAGCAACAACTACAAACAGAAAAGTGACCACTTTCTGGAAGTCATATTCTATCCCTTCATTGTATTTGACCTTATTTTTTGTATATATATAAGTTCTTCTTTCTTTAAAATTTTGGGATGCAGTTTCTTCTAACAGACCAAAATATACCCTAAATCTACCTAAACCTACTACTATCCTATATCTAGTGTATGGCTTTGTTTTCTTCACCTGCCTGATCACATTGCTTTTTTTTTTAATTAAATTTTTCCTTTCTTTTTAAACCAACTTATTTGACCAATTCCTTTTTTTCTAAGATTTTTTTAAATTTATTTGACATAGAGAGGGAGATCACAAGTAGGCAGAGAGGCAGGCAGAGAGAGAGGGGGAAGCAGGAAATTGATTCTGGAATGGGTAAGAATTCAAGTATTAAAGCCCTTCCTAATTTTTATGAAGTATCTAATTTCATAATTTTGTTTCAGAAGAGATCACAAAATGGCTCTTCTTCAGATGGCAACAGTGGAAGAAGCTATCCAGGCCTTGATTGACCTTCATAATTACAACCTTGGTGAAAACCATCATCTGAGAGTGTCTTTCTAAAGTCAACAATTTAAAAAGGGGGAGGTGAAGATCGAGGGTGTATCAAATAGTTTGGTGTCATCACCTATTGACTGTTCAGAGAAGTGGGGACTAGAGTTTGATTTTTTTGTTGTTGTTTCCTTTTTTTCCATGCTGTTAACATTTCTTGATTTTAAATGAAATGGCACACATAAAGGCAGAGTTGTTAACTGCTGTATTTCACCTATTCTATAGGGAGGCCATTTTTATTGTCTGTTTATGATTTTAGCTTAATTATGCTTTTCTTTTTCAACTTAGTTGACATATGTGCCTTAAAAAGGAAAACTAGTGTTGCTATTGTGCATTTACTAGGAAAAAGGAATTGGTTGTCTAGGGCACATTGTTATGTGGGAATTACAATATGTTTAGACGGGGGTGTGTAAAAAGGTTAAGTTTTTGTTTCTCCTTCTTGGAACTTAGTTTGAATTATTGGTTTGTCACATTTCTTTCTATTTAATCAAATAAGATACATGATACTAAAAGAACTAAAGCAGCATTTTTAAGTTTTTACTACCTTAGGCTTTATTGCTTTAAAAAAAACATTGGCCTTTTGTATCTCTCAATTCTGGTCTAGATTCAGTTATGAATGTAGGCATTAGTTAAAACTAACAAGATGCAGAGTATTAATTTCTTCAAACAACAAAGTGATTTCTGTAAGTTTGAGTCCTATGTGGAAAGCATTGTGGAATCTTAGCTTTTTTGTACACATTCTTGTGGGAGGTATCATATAAATGTCAGCACTAAGTAATGTCTTGCTTGTGGCTGAATATTTTTCGTAGATGTTTTTGAAGTTGACATGACTTATGTGCATTTAAATATATATTGCCATCCTTAGTTTGTAATTAAGATGTGTAATACGGGTGTGGATTTCTGAGCATGTGCAGACTGGTCTAGCTAGTTTAGGAACTGGTGAATGTATTTTTCAAAGATAAAGAAAGTGTCCTGTGAAAATTTGCAGGAAGATTAATTTTGTGGCAGTTTTCTAAAGATTTTATTTATTTATTTGACAGAGAGAGAGACACAGTGAGAGAGGGTAGACAAGCAGGAGGAGGGAGAGAGGGAGAAGCAAGCTTCCCGCGGAGCAGGGAGCCTGATGAGGGGCTCGATTCCCAGTACCCTGGGATCGTGACCTGAGCCAAAGGCAGACGCTTAACGACTGAGCCACCCAGGCGCCCCTGGCAGGAGACAAGCAGGAAAAACCAAGGTTTATGTGCCTTTAGTCTTAATTTACCTTGCATTGTAATATTCAGTTTTAAAAATTCTTCAAAATATTTTGTATTTAGGAATAGATCCGACTTTAATAAAAACATAGCTCAGAATCTACAGGTCAAATTAATTTGGACAGTTCTTGTCAATCTGCATTGTTGATTCTGTTTAAATGACCAATACTTTTTGAAATTGGTGTACTTAGTTTCAAGATTCAGAGATTCTGTTATCTATATAGACAGAATGGTCATGTATATTTTCTATTAGTTGAGTTTTTACATCTTTAGAAATGTAAAATTCAGTATAGTTTGAAAGTGGCACAATTAAAAATTAATTTTCTAACAAAGTTGGGAGGTTTGATGGTTGTTTAATTTCCTTTTGTGTGTACTCTGCTTACCTCTGTAGCATGCTCAATAAACACTTCTGTAGCTCTGTATTCACCTTTTCTGTCTTTCTCTGC